>JAFFZH010011018.1:0-55868 GCA_018420115.1 Euura saliciscinereae | reverse complement strand
TGTTTAACCCTTCATGAAATTTGTATTTTATTTTGTACATATAGTCTCTTGTTTAACTATTCATGAAATGTGTGTTTTATTTTGTACATATAGTCTATTATTTAAGTTTTCATGAAATTTGTATTTCCGGCCATTTTATTCGTCATATGATGATTTATAAACGAATTTAATCAATAAATTCATTCCATGAAATAATTGAAAAACGTCTACTTTTATTGCTGATCTTTGAGCGTCAATATCTTTGTTGCAAATAATTTTACAACCCTTGTTGACAACTCATTTTACAACGGCATCATTAGGCTTCAATTTGGTTTTTTAATCAACTCTCTATCACTTCTGGTTGCAAAGTTATTGTACAATATTCATTATGCGCGCGTTTTAGCCAGTTCCGGACCAATGTGCGCCGCCCAGACTTTCACTACTGCTGGTGAACCGAGCGCTGCTATTGACCGGTAGAACTTGACTCGACCGATTGAGCAACGAGCTTCCGGACAATGAACAATAGGGGTATAGTAACTCGGAAATTTTTAGAGCGGTCAATCCCGTGGATGAGCGAAGTGAGAAAAAGTGACTAAGACGAAACTTCTCTCCCTGAGCTTAATAAAAAAGAAGAAGCTCGACGAGGAACGAGCTTGCGAGTTTATTTTATGGCTCGTATAACCTTTACCGTCTCTAGGAGCAATTTTTGCGCAGACTATGAATACGAAACACATAATAGGGGGCAAAGATTTAACAGTGGAAAGGCGGAACTGGCTTCCGGGCTTTTCTCTGTGCTTGAATAAATTTTCAAACCCAAATTGAAACGCTGCAACACGATTTTTAGCATCCGATACAATATGAAGATTATGTGGGAATTGGTTCACGCCCATATTTATCTGCGGCTCGTACAGCACTTCGACCATCTCATCCGGCTATAAGCAACAGGACCCAAGAGTAAAATAGATCGGAACGGCTCATCCCACAGCTTATCATCATCGATTACAGAGTCTCTTCATACAAAGATGATAACTGTAAAGGGTTTCGAGAGACACGTGAGGCAGCCAAGCAGGACGACTCTGAAACTTGCGCATCGACGTTCGCATTGTCCTTATCTCTGTAACAATCTCCAGAGAATCTTGTCTCGGTCGAGAACGACACGAGGAAGCCCCAAGATACGACTCCTTTGTGCCAGCG
Organism: Euura saliciscinereae; assembly: GCA_018420115.1. Lineage (NCBI taxonomy): Eukaryota > Metazoa > Arthropoda > Insecta > Hymenoptera > Tenthredinidae > Euura > Euura saliciscinereae. Next base: position 54,695 of record JAFFZH010011018.1, on the reverse strand, counting down.
ACCCCTTTTTACCCCTATGAGCGCGCAGCGATACACTCGGGTTATTCTAATTCCAGGTTCCACAGAAATTCTCCGGCTTTAATGATCACGGGATTTTTGCACGCCAAAGTCTGGCTCGAATTCTTGAATCCTGAATCCTCGTATACGCGGTGAGGTTCGTCTGGATGAGCCTGAAGGGTTGACGAAGCGGGATATCGCCCTCCCTCAAGTCTCCATCTCGTCGAGGTTACACCCGGTTTCAACCCACTTATTCTAATTATCAGCTCTAGACGAGTGTCCCCGCGAGTCCTGTTCACCTCCTCGCTTCCTCAATCTCGTGACAACGTCTCCGTCATGGATTTCGAGGGTTACCTACCTTCGTGTGTGTGTGGGTGTTTAACGGGCGTTCGCACGAGCTCGAGCAAGCCATTGCGTACGGGAAGCTTACCCATAATCTTATGTAAATCTGCAACCCTTATGCGCCAACCCTTACACAGCGGGTGGAGCTGGTTCTACTTCTCCGCGTACAACATCCGCGTGCTGAGAGATACTGCGGAGGTGTCTGCGGGAGGACGAGGGGCGAGGGGGTTATATGAATGTTAAAATAAGTTTGAAATTGTCGCGGACAAGTTCGACCCCCGGGGAAAACGGCGAGTAATTTCACTGCGCTACGGGCTCCAGGTTCCACGTTCCTGGTTCCTGGTTCTACGATGCTCCAGGATAGCCTCAAGCCTGTAGTGCATGCGATCTCAAATTCCCACTACGTCGGGATAGTCACGAGTTAAAAAGCTCCTCAGAATGGATCAGCGATTCAGGACAGTTAGAAAATTTTACAAAAGGCGTTTTTTCACCCAAAGAATCAACTTTTCCAAAAGTTCAATTTGCAATAATTTGCGTAGAAATTAGCATTCTCGCTATAAAAATGTTCATTCACTGAAGTTCACGTCAATAATTGGAATAAATTGTAAATCGATTTCACAGAATCGATTCTGATCGATTTTTTCCAAGGAGTCGCCCATCTCCATCGAAACCCACAAAAAAAGCAGGACAAGGTTCGTGAAAATATGACGAGGCTTAGAAACCAATCAACGAGGCTCAGCTCGTTTGACAAATGATTCTCTGGGCCGGAGAATCTCCCTTCTGTGGATACGGATCTGGTACCACTCGATGCGTTATTAATGGTGGACTGGTCTGTCAGGTGGAAGCTTATACTCGCTTTTTCCATGTGCAGAAGCAACTTTCTGACGCTTAAACGCGCGTCGATGGTAGTGAGTGTTTTCCTTTCGAGTACGAATTTGATGATATAACGCATCGCCATAACATCGAGTCGTTCTGACGTATGTCAACCGACGAGATTGCCGCCCCTGGGATGTTCCTCATTCAATTAGTCACTCGGTTACTCGCATCACGTCACATTTCCCTTACTCCCAGGTGGCGAACTCAGTCACCCGCTGTCACACCGTGATTGCGAGTGTAAACTTTGTCGAAAAACGCGCAGGATCTTTGCGAAAATTCTAATTTCCCGCCTTCCTTTTACCTTTTTTATCCTTTCCTTACTCTCGTCCACCGCAACGTCGATGCGACAATGACTCTGTATATTTTATGCCCCGTGGACCGGGATCCTGACCGAGCCGAGTACTTATGCATTCCCAACGCGAAGGCAATCCCTGGATAGTGGCTTCGAGCATCTCGTCCAGGATGCGAAACGGCCTCTCGCTGTCTGAAGGTAGGAAAAACCTAGACGAGAGAACAATTACGCCTCCGACAGCCACGTGACCGGCTCCGAGCCGCGCCGTGAATCAAAACTAGGGGATCTCGTCCTCGTCCGCGGCAATCTTCCGCTTCGAAATCCCGGAGGTTGTAAAGCCCTCGGGTCCTTAGCGCCTCGCGAAATAACAGAACGATCGTGGCTCGACGCATTCAATCGCTAATTAGGACGACGATTATCACCCCACCAACGCGCTCAACACCCGCCACGTCGACGGGTGACGATTCGTCCGGACCCGCTATTAACAGCCCGCGATAATTCACTATTTTCCGAGTGTGAAATTTGCAGTACGAGCCGAAGGCGAGTGTACTGCAATCACACTCGCCAAAATAGCGTTGCGCCCGTGATGCACACGATTTTTTTCTCAACACCTGGTCTGCAGAAATGCCTCTTTTCAGACCGAGTGAGCGGGCGGAAAACAGCACTTTGCGCCCGAGGGCCGAAAAGTTATGTTTTGCGCCCGCTCAAGAGGTATGAAAAGTGGCATTTTGCGACCGGGTGTGAGAAAATAAATTTATGGTTTTCGAGTCGATACGAACTCGGGGCGATCTGGATATATTTCCAGGAAAATTGAACGGTTCTCCGAGTAATAAGATTCAAGGGGCAGCTGGTGTCCGGCGAGGATCTCCATCCCGGCTAAACGAGTTATTACGTCATAAATGTTTCGCGTCCGATCTCTCCGTGGTAGGACCGTATCCGAAGGAAGGATCCCCGGTCGGTCGGTTCGCCTGGGTGAAAGCCTCCACCATCCGATATTAAAATAACGCCACGAAGTGCATTATTCACCTCCATCTCCGCGAACGCGAGCTCGCGCGCGAATGTTTTAGTGAGAAGTGCGTGATACCGTTTCCAACGGTGCTCATGTCGCTTCAGCGAAACCGGAAAAAAAATCCGGGACGCAAGCATTCAAATTCTGTGACCGGAAGTCTGGGTTGTCGATGGTCGAGTGATCCGAAAAGGCCGTTTCCGATTATCAAAAACGATTCTGACCGACTCCAACGCTCCCTCGGGTATTCGACGGCCCGTCGAAGGTCCAGTTTCGAACTTCAAGGTCGTGGATGATAAAAATACGCCAGTGACCACCCCTGACAGCGCGATGAGCTTGGAAATGGCAGCGAGATGATTTTTCCGGGCAGAGAGCGGGCCGATCCCTCGGGAGCGCGGTCGAGGCGAGCTGTTCCCCGGGCCAGGAAGGGGGTCGGGAGAGTAGAGGGAGAGGAATTCGCGGAGAACCGGGGAACTCGGTAGAACGAACCGGATCACTTCTCTAATTTTCAGCGCGATCAAACGTTATTTTTCCCACCACCCTGGAGCGGCTCGAATCCCCCCGCCTCCTTTGCTCGATCCTATACAACTTTTCTGTAACTGATATTGGGAAGTTTTCCTCTACGCCACCAGAAACTCCGCGAACGCTTGACACGAGGTTAAACGAAAGAGGGGCAAAGAGGGATCAAGAAATTGGCGCTGGTTCCTTTCTTTTTTTCATTCCATTTCTCTTATTCCGATTCTCGATTTCCTTTGTCTCAAATAATCGATCTTTCGAGATTGTGTTCGTGGGATTGTGATATCGTTATCTCGAATTAATTAACCCAACTTGAGCATACAGAGATACAGTTAATTATAAAGCATACAGGGTTAAGACCTGGGGCGGGACTGAAATATACATCTCATTATTAGCTACCACGGTGCTGCTTCGGGACGGATTAATAGGGTTGGCTGTATTAACTTCTGCTTTATCATTCAAGCACACGCCCCCGTCGAACGGTTCGAATTAACGATGTAGTTCGGGTTAAAAACCATTTTCTATAATTGATATTGTACCGATGCCAACTTTTTCTCACAAGTTTTTACATTCGAAGCTAAGAAAAAAAACCACAATATATATAATCCATATGAGCTGAAAATTCGATGCGATGCACCCAAAAGGCCTCCGAAGAATTTGTGCTGGCGATGAAGAACTTGACTTACAGCAATCTCCATTTTTTTTTCAATATCAGAACAGAAAGAAGAGTAGATCCACGTGAGGAATTTGTTGTACACTAAAAAAGTTTTCAGAAACGAAGATTGAAACAATCATTTCTACCCTAAAAGTCACTTTTTTTTGTGGTTGTTTGTAATTTTTTCATGAATATGACAGTAATTTACCTGGATTTAGTGACCAGACCTAAAAAAGCTCAGGTGGAATTGTTCATAACATATCAAAGAAGATATCTGTGAAACTAGAAGTCGATTCGATAAATATTTCATCGACAGTTGCATTTTGAAATCTAAAAAGTAGGTGAAAATTAGTTTTTGAGACAATTAAAGATTTGTAAAAGGCTGCATATCAATTGAGAACTCCAGAAAAAAGTAGTCCAAGTATACTCGTATTGTTTTATACTTGGTGTTAATTTGGTCTGATGACAAGTTCCAAGTTTCTCATCACTCTAGACTTTTTGTGACATGTATCCTTCTCATTCTGAGCTGTGCAATTGGATAATTTTTACAGATTATCAACGTTGAGCCCGGATTATATCTTTGCAGATATTGATGAATGTATTTAGTAAAGAAATCCTCAATAAAAAGCCTTTTTCAACCCCTTAAGCTCCACTTGGCCCACACAAGTTTTCTTGGATGTATTCAAATTTTCTATTGTCTGCAGGGTTTGGTGAGCTTTTTTCTTCTCACTTGTTCAAGAGAACGAGCTTTTCCGACTACCGGGATAATATTTCACATATTCATCTTTACAGTCGGACTCCGAGCTATTAAAATCTCCGTAAAGTTGATCTCGCTTGAATAAATGAATAAATGAGTCAGAGTGGGGGTGTCGGCGCTGTGCAGGAGCAGGGACATAAAGCAGTTTATACTCTCGGTATTTCTGCGAGACCCGGGTAGGTGAAGCTGCTCCGAGTATCTCGAACAATATTGCCGAGAAAATCTGTCCTACGTGGCAACTAAAGATTAACATTTCAAGAACCACCGTATATTTCGTTACGCTATAGGTGCTCGGCGAAGACACGTCACTCCGCTATTCATAACCCTTTTCAAATTGATAAATTATTTCACCCTAGGACCAGAGACTCGGATAACTACCCCGCTGATGGTTATAATCCAGCTGTTGTACGGTTTGATTTTTCTCCTCCCTTGTTCTAATGTTTTTTGTACTTTATTTTACTTTTTTTATTAGCAAGTCTCCGCCGGTTCCCTCGGGATAATGGAAAGTTGGCGAGTTTTTGCGCGACTTTTGTTAATGTTCGGAATTAAGGGAGTAAGGCGACTTTAAGTCATAAGGTCTCGCGGGACTCTGGGAAACTGGCGGGTTCGACGCCAACTTCTACAATACTTTATTTCTTTATCAACTCTACGGGTTCGAGTAGCGCGGCTTGCGGCACTCGCGGCCCGTCCAACCCGAGGAGTTCATATAATTACTTTGTTCGACACAATTCCCTTACAATTTCGTCCGTCCCATTCCACCCCCTATTTTAAAATCCGGCAAAAAGTAACGGGTTTAAAATTATCAGAAGGAACTTTGCGTTCCACTCGGGGGTTTGCAGAAATGAGAATGCGAGCCGTTATAATCGCGGCTGATTAAAACGAAAAACAGATTTCTCGGCTCGGATTAAAGTGACGATGTACGGAGCAAATTGAGTGAAAAATCGTCAACCATGACCGCTAATGAGGTAAAAATTGAGGCAACTTTATTAAGGTTCTCGGGGAGGAGAAGTCGCCCTGATTAAGTTACAGGCTGAACCCCCAGCGCGGCGCGATCTCCAAAGTCACCCAGTACCGTAATTTTATTTATTACACGTAATTTAAAAATCGATCGGCACCCCGACCCCCGGATATGATCGTCTAGTCTTACGGCGTAAATCAACTCTTTCAGAAACCAGGGAATCCGTCGGTGTAATTAATTTCGCGACGTTGAGAATTCTGCGGACGAGCTTCGGTCCAGCACGCGTCATGCATAATCGGACATGATTGCATCGTGTACGCGTAGCACACGCGTGATTACCGCACGACACAGACGTCCTGGGACGTACTATCCGTGAGGGCGATCATTGGACGTAGTCAGGGCCGTCGATCGCTCACCCTCGTGTAACTAATCAACCGACTCCCGGTGCAAATCGCCTCCCACTCTCTGGTGGGCCACCCGAGCCTGAATTCGGCATGATAGAGACACTATTTATTCATCCTAGTAAAAAGTGGATTATGGATCATTTTTTTTTTAACTTGAAGAACTGTATGAACGCGTTAGAGCGATTAACAAAAATCGGCGGCGTCGAATCACGCCGTTAATCTGATGAATGTGCCGATAAAAAGTAAAACACACGCAATAGAAGAAGAGCGGGGGTACGTGGATGCATTGCATGTCACGTTCGGGTCTGTGTTTTACTTTTTTTTTTCGTTTTGTTTTTTATATACGACTGGCTCACATCGTTTCGAACGAATCGTTTCATTATTTCACGAAAAATTACAACTGCAGCACGTAATCGGACCGCTACATCACGCCGCTTCCAAACACGCGAAAAAATGTCACCCACCAGTTGGACCTCCGTTCCACGGTCGTTCGGAATTCATGTGTTTCACCGTCCCTTGATATATATATGGATATATATTTACACATCTCCGCTACCTTTTGTGTCTACACACGATTCCAAAGAGACGAGAGATAAATCTACACGTTTACGACCAAACATTTTTTTTTGCGATAAAAAAACAAAAAAAAAACCTCAGGCTAAACATCCTACATCCTACTTTTTTTCCTCTCGTAGTTTCCTCGCTATCGCAATCTCCGTAATGTTCGAGACCATTTGTGAAGCTGAACGATAAATAAAGGCTCGGTATCGAAAGGAAGAAGGATTGGGATGCCGTGCTCCCATCAGCGTTCATTAGATATTGAAAGTCGATAATGGTCTGTACAAAAGATGCCAACATGAGAGAGAGAGAGTAAAAGCCTGACTTATGTGGGTAGACGTGTATGGGTGCATGGTTGTATGGTATAACAAGACGCTAACTACGGGGGTTGAACGGTAACTTGGCACGGGCTAACCGAGTTAACTTAACCCGATTAACTGAAGACTAAGGGCTGACTTGACTGAAGGAGGGTAGCGACTGACTGCGGCTGGTAAATAGCTATACGCTGTCAGGCCTCTTGATTTTTAATTAATTAGCGATAAATTTAGTCGCAAAACACGTTACCGGAATTTTAAAACAGGGATAAAATAAATTTTTTGTGAGGAAAGAAAAAAAAGGCGAACGGAATGCAATATCATCAGCTCCTTCGAGGACCTCAACGACGTGCTACACAACCTAATCGCGTATAGTCGAGATTAGATCCTTCCTTTAGTGGGCAGTTATCAAGCGGTGTCCTTGGCTCAGGTAAATTTGAAAATTAGACGATAAAACAGCGTCTTACCTTGGCTATCGCTGACTAGAGAGCCTTTAAGCTCGAGATTGGAGCGACAGGATCACAGGACTTACAATGCAGGTCCTCACCCTGAAAAAGCCAGCAGGGAGGCTAGAATCATTCATCAAAGCAGTTTAAGGGGTACCAGTGTACCGTGTGCACCGAAAATTACAAACATTTCACCCTTGATGGTATAACTTATGTTAGAGGATTCTTCCACGTGCTGCTCAATATCAAACTGAGTTTTACTGTAAAAAAAACTTAAAAATCGTCTTCAAACTACAGTTTTCATTAAACAGTGACCAAACTTCTTGAATATTAGGTCAACAGCATAACGATATGAATAAAACGTACAGATTGGACTTGGGACAGGTCATAGAGGTCATGAGACATCAACGTTTTTTCAATTTCTGTCGTTTCCGACGATCTTTACCCATGGTTATCATCGACTATCAACATCTTACGATCCAAACGTTTTTTTGAGTGGTTATGTTGATGATATTGTAAGAAGTGTGTTCAACTGACGATTATTGAAGTGGTTTTTGATGTGACACAGCTTTTTTAACTGCCCGTATCTCTGATTTCAGAGAAAATAGGAAGTTATTGTAATCAACCCGAAAATAAGAAGTTGAGTTTTCACTGGATCTCCACGTTTCGAGGTCCGGAGAATCACTTCCGATCATTTTCAGATGGACGTCTGTGTGTGTGTATGTGTGTATGTGTGTGCGTGATCAAATTTTGGTCCGACGATATATCGAGAACGCGCGGTCGGATTTCGATCAATTTGGGCTCAATCGACGGGGCTTTTCTTAACTTAGAACTGATTAGATTTTGGCTTTGATCGGATTGGTACTTTTTGAACTATTCAAATAACAAAATTCTAAGAAACACAACAAAAATGACGATATTTTGAGAACGAATCAACGGATTTCAATGAAATTTAGTGCCATATGGTTTTTTTGATCGCTGATCACGAATCTGAAGTCAGTTTTGCAAAATTTTCATTTGGCGTATTCGATATGCTGCAAAAAAAAACTAAAAACATTTGGATTTGGATGAAACTTGATACTCATAGGTTTTTTGGGTCACTGATCACGAATCTGGAGTCAGATTAGCGAAATTCAAAATGGCGAGTCCGATTTGCTGAGAAAAATACTAAAAACATTCGAAATCTTACGGAAATTTGTACTCGAAGGTTTTTTGAACCGCTGATTAAGAATCTGAGGTCAGATTTGCAAATTGCAAAATAGCTGAGAACAAAATAAAGAACGGGAAGTTCGAAGGCTGGCTCAGAGTCAGCCCAAACCCGCTTGTTTCAATATTTATCAGAACTTGTGACGACAAGTCCAAGTGAAAGCTTCAAGAGTAGAGGATTTATAATTTTCCATTTGGTACCCCAATTGAATGTTTTTTGAATGAATTTGTTAGTGCCCCAGCGCGATGAACCTCTCGCTTGAAGGTGTGTAACGGGATGCGAATGCAGTTGGGAACTGGGGCAAAGCCGGAGGGAGTGTTTTTTGTGTTTTTTTGTCCCCGTGATAGGGGGGCAAGGTATAACTGCATAGCTGGATATTATGGCGGAGTGCGTTTAGTCGCCCAATGTCCGGGTATATTTTGTACTTCACCAACACCCTGGGATCCCCGTTCGTAAACCCTGGTAATAAAACATTTCGCGTGCGAGCCGGTATAATTGTCGGGGCCGTGCGCTCCGGTTGTACGGCGGTGGCGAGCCTAGGTTTAGGGGCCCCGGGGGGCACCGCACCCCCTTTTTCATCCCATTGTTATTTATCGCCTTGTTTCCCGCACTCGCTTCTACTCGCTTCTGGTCGACTCCGATCCGCGTCCGCTCGCTCGTTCCTCTGCGATACCCACCTACTACACAACGAACCTTAACCTGTGTGGTCGTCACGATCGTGTGTGCGCCGCAAACCAGCACCGGACCTCCGTCAAGTTGGTCAGAGACTTCGCCGACCCGAATCAAGAATCGCCCTCGCCACCACTTGTTTTGTTTTTGACCACCCCACGAAAGCCGATGCGGTGTACCGACCGAACCGAAAACTTTAATTCTACTCGTTTTATCGGAGTAGCTGTAAAAATCTTACCCAGTAGGAAATTTTTTTCCAATTTTTCACATCCTCTTCGTGTCACAGAAAGTCCACAGAAATATTCCTGTAACTTTGACAGATTCCGTTGATGTCGAAGAGTGACTAGATTGTTGCTAAATTTCGATAACTGACCAATATAACTCATCACAGAATTTTGTTCTCATTGACATGATGAAGAATTGCTTTCCGAAGTAAATTAGATGTCGAGACACATAATTGAATCAACCATGTGTCTGAAACCTTACAAGTGATTTAAAAAAAAGTCAATTTTGGATAAGATACGAATGATTTTTGGACCAGTTACAAGCGATTTACAATTTACAAGGCTTGGGCAGTATCGTGTTCTGTCGAAACATTTTGGACAGGAAAATCAGTATAAAAAGTTCACATGGTCACAAATAATTTTTAACCGTGAAAAAGTCTATGGGCTACATTTCGATATCGTCTGACGTGACATCGAAAAGAGTGAGTCGAAAAACCTGACGTTTCGACCTGTACCAGTACCAATACGGGAAGGTGAGTTTCCCGGTGTGCCGGACGGGATTTCTCCCGGATTCGACCGTCCGAGGGTGTGTATGGTAATGAAGGACCAATCATGCGGTAACTAGCTGCCCCTGGGAGTCGGTCAGAACTGGCAGGTAGCGGTCAGCTGCCGTCAATGTGTCACTTATCTGCGTAGAACGCTGAGCCCTCCGGACAGGATTGAGTGGAACACGTACCTCGGAACCGACGTTACGAACGCCCCGACGATCGCCGTTTCTTGTCACACGCGTCCCAGCCCCATAACAACCCGACAAATTACGGAAAATGGTCTAAAACAGCGGAGGGTATCATTCGCGCGCTGACAATGTCGAAGGGTTGGTTGTATCGTGGCATGACCGACTCGACTCGTTCGTTGGCATTTCGCAGCCGAAGTGCAGACGTCGTGGTAGTTACTGCGGTGAATCGGCTGCATCCGCATCGTAGGATGTCCCCAGGCGGTTCGTGGGTGGAGGGTGGAGGGTGGAGGGTACCGAACATTGGAGAAGCTTCGTCGCCGCCGCGATGTTGGTTGTTTCGAAATCTCAGCCGTAGAGACGTGATGCGTCTGGAGGGTTGCAGACATCACGTGGTTGGCACGAGAGGGTAAGGCTGCTTGAACCAACCTCTGGCAAACCTCCTCCCGCGAGGTTTCCACTGTAATTAAGCGAGTGCACATTCCCGCCTCGTCTCCGTCTCCCTCTCTCCATACCTCGCAGCTCTTCATCCTACCTATGGGAACATATATGCTCGGTCCTCATTCCCGATACAAGAGAACTTTCGCGTACGTGCGGTCTACGTATGTCGTACCTTCCGTAATTATAGTAGGCGACTTATGACTCTGTCATTTTGTCGCAGTTTGCAATTTGCAAATTGCCAAGGAAGGGAGGTACGAAACTTTTTCCCGAGATTTGTTTAATTGCGAATCTTCCGCGGGCAGGACCGAGAGAAGAAGGGGTCGGAATAACGTCGAATTTGCAATTCTGCGTGGATATCTTCTGTGTGATTGGAATGAGAGATAACGAAATTAGTATTTCGGATGCATAAAAACGTAGCCTTCGTGTTTTACCGTAGAAACGCGATCGTCATCTAATTGCAATTCGATCCTCGATAACGAGGGTTCGACTCCCCCCGCGGCCTCGTCCCTCATGCACCCTTCTCCCGTCTCCCGTCGCCCGTCCCATACCGAGGGATGAAAAATTGTTATCTTATATTTATGGGCTCGAGATTAGACCAGGACGCAACGAGCAGGCGTCGGAATGATAAATACTCGGTAAATTAGCGTCGAGGTACGGACCGAGAACGGGGTCAATCCAATTAAGCAATCGATACTAATTAACTAATTGTAAGCACCAGAAGTCAGGATAAGGGGTTAAAAGGGGTACGTATGGAAATTCTAATTCCACCACGTGACGGATGAGTCCTGATGGCGTGATCATCCCACGTGCTAAACTGACAGTTATCGTCCACTCGTTACGGCCTCTACATCGTCGACCACGAACCCGATGTAGAAGCTCTGAAAATATCATTGCGGGAGATCAAAGCACAAGAGTGAATGAAATTAAATCGAAAGAGTAAAGGGCTCGTGTTTTTTGTCTGACCAGATCGTTGAAATTAACCGGGGAACCTCGGTACCGTATTCGAAGGGAGGGTTGAGGGTGTAGTTTAGGCGTTAAAAAATCAGGATAAAAGTCTGTTGAGTAGATTGCGGGGGTATCGTCCGTGACGATCAGGAGATAGAAAGGAGAAGGGTTGAAAACTATAAAAAATTGTAGAAACTAGAATAAAAAACAAGACCAGTCGCGATAACGAGTATCACACGCACGAGAAATGGGTTTTTATCCCACAGTTTTCTTTTTTTTAATTTTTGGTAAATGGAATTGACGAGGCGTGAACGATACGAATCTACGCTCTACCCCAGTCCTACATTTCTCTCACTCGCCGGGAGCTTAACCCTTTCATTACGGTCGTACAAAACCCGCGAATGTTTTGTCACGCCTGGACGATTCTCGAAAATGGTATTTTTACCGGCCGCAGCCGGGTAACAAGACACCAACGATCACGATCACGATAGAGTTGAGTTTATCCCTATCTGACAAATGGTTGGAATTTAAAAAAAGCAGTCTCCTAACTCACGAACGGATCAAGTGTTCCTACACTTTTTACCACAGCACGCTTTCACGCGTGTAATTGAAACCGTTTCGTGCCGACTGCCGACAATTGAAATCAATTCCAAACTGTCTTCACCTCGGATGACGTGTGTCCCGATTCTCAATATTTGCATCGATTGATTGATTATGGGATTCGATACACATCGTACGCCGATTGTGGATCGAACAGTTTCCGAGACACTGTTTTTCTCAGGTCGTGAAAGGGTAACTTGATAGCGAATATCGACGTCTCCCGATTCTCGTTGGTTCTCGCGATGATCCCCCGGGTCCCGGAGAGTATGTGTCTCCTCTCACACAAAGGTGGATGATGCCGGCTTCTGGTGTCAAAAGGTGAGATCTGCTTGCGAGAGAGAGCCTCGATATTGACACCCGCTGAAAGACTCTGACTGGGTTTGCAAGTACCTTCACCGAAAATCGACGACACAAAGGAAACATCATTGTCAGTCTATTTTGCGTAGAAATCTATCATTTCCATCGGACTTCTTGGTTTCTGGAACAGAAAAATCAGCCAAAGTGGCTGGGGTGGCATGTTTATCAGATCGGGGTAGTTTCCGTGGACAGTCAGTGAGCCCAAGGCCGATGGAACGAGTGCAGAGCTCTCGGTTTCCTCCTCGAGGTCTTTCTTCCCCTTTCTCGGTCTACCCTCGCGCGACCACCCCCTGGTCGACGGTGTGCGACTGGGGTGCGACTGAGGAGACTTTACGTCGACAGCGCACGGTAAACTCCCGGAATTGTGGCTCACCCCGAGTCGGCCCCGTCGTCCTCGTGGGACCTAGCCGGGTATTGAAAATTACATCTTACTCCCCGCCTCGATTCTCAACCCCCTCAACCGATCGCCTCGTCTCGATGCGTTCGTAATCAACCCTGCCGCTCGGGGTACGTTGAGCATGTGAAGAAAAATGACAAGAAATACCAAGTTTTTAACCCCGAATTATTAAATTCCTTGGAGAACATCGAATTCGAAGCTCGGAGACTCGACCCTTTCGATTTGTTCCCCTAGGCGCGAGCCACGGGACACATGTGCCGTCTGAGTCGTACGTGCATGAGCCACGTGAGAGGGAATCGAAATTTGCAAGACCACATCAAACGACGGAGCGAAAAGCTGTGATACTTTATGGGATTGAACAGAAGGAATCGGCGATCAGAGCAGATCGAGACTAGCCAAAATGAGACTGCAAGTGGTTTCGGTGAAGGTGACTCGGTAAGAAATACAGAAGTAAGAAAAGTATGAACATTTAGACAAGTTTAGAGGTAAAACTTTTGAGGGTAGTGAGGGACAGTCGGCGAGCTGACGTCCCAAGACTTCAATATTTGTTAAACTTTTACCTCCCTTTCCCTTTTCCCTTTTCTCGTTTCTCCTCTTCTCATTTCCTTGCCGATAGCCCCTCGTTGGCTTCGGGGTTCTCCAACCCCCACGTCACTTTTACATACACAAACCCTGAAATACCCTCCTTTATAAGGCATATAAACTCCAGGTTATACGTGGCATATAGATTTTATACGATTACCAAACGTAGTAGACCTCTGTGTTCCAATAAAGATAAGTGATTTTGCGACCGTATTTTTGTCGTTTCATTGCGATTGTATTACCACGAAAGATTCCGGCTTCGTCCTCCCCATCTACCCTCTCCCTTTCTTCTTCTTCTTTCTCAGAACTTTATGAGTCTACCTTATTGGGCGTATCGCCAACGATAAGGGTGCATTTGAAATGCTCTCGATGCAGCATTTCCCTTGGACCAGGTGAGCGAAGAGGAGCTTTTTCGAACTGTAAAATAATGCAAACATCGTCATACCCACTTCTGGACCCACGATACACTTCTGCGATGAAATGGAGCAATCATTAATTCGTTAATGACTAGAACAAGTCGCGTGACGGTATCTCCTCTCCGAGGGTGCGGTTGCACGCAATGAAAACTCCCCCGCCGATGGGTCATCCCAAGGATATTGTGATTCCTTGAGGCTTGAGCGCCTCTGGTTCCATCAAATGCGTATCAAGAATGGCTGACGACACCCTGCAACGATTCGTGCGAAAATATAAAATCTGAAGAGAGTGAGAATCAGTTGCAACTGGAGTCAGTACCTCGGTCCTGCGAAGCTGCAGACCACCGGTAACCGGGCGAGGGCTCGGAGTTGGTAATTGGCAATATGAGTGGCTGGATGTCGGGTCAGTCGCGTGCCCCTGGGACTGCCCCGGGTTTCCCTGGCCGTGGGTTTCTCTCTCTTTATCCGTCTCTCTCCGTCTCCCTTGACTGCCGAACTAAGGGGTAAGGAGAGGCCAGAGAGAGGCAGCAGGAATCAAATTGAGTTTCATATGCCCCCTACTCGTTCGACTCTCGGTTCTGTATTCCTCCATAGGACACGCGACCGTTCGAAACTCTCGATAGTTTCGTATTTAAACCCGAATCGTCTGATGGGGGTCAGCGGGATCAAAGGAGCGGTCCGAAATTTATTGAAGAAAAAGTGTGAAACATCGAAGAAGCGGGTATCGCAGGGTCGAGGTTGCTCTGATATTTGGACTCTCATCGTTGCGGTTAGGGAAGAGAGGACGGCGGATGGCGCCAGGGGAAGGGAAGGAAGGGTCGGTTGTGCGGTGGCGTCTGGACCGCGGATAATAGGAAGCTACTCGAATATCTCTGCTAATCACGTTAAGTCCGGCCGACCGCTTTGTGCCCCGCAGTCCGGCGATGCCGAGGGCCACAGGCGAGAGAATGGGAGTTTCGCCGAGTGCCGACTGTCCACGAGAATTAAATTCGGACCTGTAATTTCGGTGGTGAAGCGATTTTTCCAGTTCCTCAATTTTTCTTTTCATTTCCAGCATTGACTCGATATTCTATAGAATGTTAAATATGGAAAGTATAATTCCCCTCGCGGTGATAAAGGGACTTTGAAAACAAGCGCGAAACTGATAAAAGACATTATTCAAATTCACCAAAGTTGGAAGAGTCGGGTTTTTACTATCTTTGTATCACACACGGAGTTTGGTCAAAGTGCCTCAGGCTCCAGATTCCCGTTTCGCGACAAAGGCCTTCACGTGGGCCATCCGGGTGGACGTAGGTATTACGTTAACGGGCGAATGCCGACGGCAGCGTAATATCACGGGGACGTGGTCATCTTAATGGGAACCGGGATACCACGCGCCACTGGTTTTAATGAGATTCACAAGTCACAACCACCCACTGGACCACATTATCACACTCCCTTGGTCACGTTCGAATCACGGAGTCGGTCATCCCCGAGAAGAAGAAGAAGAAGAAGAAGAAGAAGATCGACTTCAAAAGACGACGTCTTTTTAATTTTCCTGCTTCTCTTGACTCAATTTCAGCCCCATACATACCAAAGCCCATCTTTTTTACCGTTCGCCGATTAAACTCTTGCGAGAGGCAAGCGAACGGGTAATTTGTAGAAGAAGGACTGACAAAAAGGGTTGTTTGCGGGGTCGGGCTAATGTGACCCTCGAGATGCTGAGCTCAGCCAGAGAAGTGATCTACTACAAACTCCCACACCGGTGGCACATCCCGCTTACGTTAGCTCGTGACCCGCGGGGTGTGCGGTACTTACCTCGCATCGTGCAGGTGAAATTCGCGTCGGTTTATCAGCCGGCATAATCCGTTTGGATTCATGCGAGAGGATGAACAAAAAAACCAAACGCGAATTCGCACACCTACGCTTCAACGGGGTCAATTCGTTCGTGAAAAGTATGCAAATTTGTGTAAAAACCGAACTCGGATAAAACCCAGCACCCGAAAACTCATCAACGAATGCAAACGAGCCCCCGCGTTCAATGTCGAGTAAATTTAATAAAATCCTCTACGACCAATTTAATCTTGAGCGTGGGACGCAAACGCGTTAAATGTCATGGAACTAGAAAAAACGTTCTCATATATAATATCTTCGACTACAATAATCGAGAAACTAATAAATTCGCATAAAAAATACAAGAATGCGGTTCATCCTCGTCTTCTGTCTCCGTACAGCGTAAAAAAAGAAATATGTGGTAAGAATACCAATCTCGACGATGATTCGTGGTGAGGGAAATCAAATCTGTAGTTCGCGGCCCGGTAAATTTGAATATTGCATTTTGAATATCCAATTTACATCGGTGCTTTTCATACGAACTGAATATTTTGATTTGCTTGACCCCGACGCAGAAATGGAGGGAAACGCTATCTTGACGAGTGAAGTGGACGAGTTGGGGTGAGAGGACGAATACTCGGACCGTGACCACTCTCTAGAATTTTTTTTTCCGTCGCCTTGTTCCCGCCTCCTCGGAATATAGCCTCTGACGCGGTTCTCCACGCACCCCTCGTCTGTGCTTCGCATAAGTTTCGCGACTTTACGAGCCGGTCCAAATTGCAGGCAGCCAAGAAAAGAACTAAATTTGTATCTACTCCCGGCCCGATACCCCACCGCGTCCCAATTCCCTAACAATAATTTTGCAAATAACAGACAGAAGCCGCTGCTAAATAATGAAGCACCCAAACCGCCGGAAAAATTCAATTTAGGGTCGCCCGAGATACGCGATACCGACTCAGGTCGAGCTACGGCTCCTGTGGTAAGGGGAACATATGTTGCTCACACCAGATTGTCTTCCTTCCAAAGAAAAAAATCTCCTGACCTTTCCTGACCCCGCTGATAAGCACGCGAAACTCCAGTCTAATGAAGAGCAACGATGCAGAAAATTGTCGGATACGAGTTTGAAAAATGTTTAGAACAGAGGGACGCTCGTCGTTCGTCGCATGTGGCCGCGTAGGAGTGAAATATGTTCGCGGTAAGATCCCACGAGGCGTTCTTCGAGGGTGGTTCCAATCCGTCACCCCCTTCCAAGAACACGCTCACATTATTGCATTGTCCAGTTTGATAGAATCCTGAAATCCTTCAGGTCCGCGAAGCCGTTGGTGGTGGCGTCTCGGGGAACGCGAGGTGCCTACCAATGCGTCCTGCGACCGGCTCGAGGATCCCCCGAGTACGAGGCAGCAACCCATCAAACTTTTAGCCGGACACCTCGACGGCCCCTTCTATACCTACTCCACCCTGTGATGAATATTGCAGGGGCCGTTTATTGTTTCCACTCACAAATCATTCGCCGATGTCTCGCGGGGGTGAAACACCCCCATGTTTTATTCTCCTCCACACCTTCCTCGGAGGATCCTCTCGTATTACCGAACCACTTCTCTCCACCCGATCGAAAAGAGGTAAGCTACAGGATTTAGAGGAGTAAGAATTCCGTCTCTAATTCCGCAGGCCTTATTTGGTTGACCGGCACTGTAAATAACTGAGGGAATTCGTAGGTGGACGACTCCGGTTCACCGGTGGATCATACATCGCCTGAATATTTGATTCCTTCTGGACACGTCCCGGAGGCCACTCTCTGATGAAACTACCCATGGGATAACCGCCGCGACCTCTACCCCCTCGATCCACGATCCTCCTTATCTGGACCTGAGACCGTGTACAATTCAAACATCGCGAACCGCTGATGGGAGAGGAATACCTCGGCTCGCGAGCAAACAGGATCTAAGATACCCAAAGACATTTTAAATTGGCCATTATACTATTTAACTTTGGTTGACGTGCTTCGGTGTCTGTCGTTTACCCACGTCACACATACACGCGCGTCACGTTTTCAGGGGAGATAAAGGAGGACGCGTCGAGGTCGCAGAACGGATTGCACACACTTGATCTCCATTCAACTCGGAGCAAACAGTGTTAACCGTATTTGCGTAACAGCTGGCGAATCTAATGTCTCCTCTTCTGGGTCGAAAATACGGAACGGACCCGCGACGAAAGAGGATTCATTCCACGATCGTCCAGATTTTGAAGATTGATCACCCTCAAATTCGGACTCTAACCGCTTCCGAATCGCCGATTTTCCTCCGCGCCGAAGAGCGCGGAAGCCGTTTTAAAATCGGTCAAAACTTCTCATCCACCCCGCCTCGGTCATACGCAAGTGACTTTGGGTTAAGTCCGGAGATCTTTCATTGACTCTGGATGCCCGATGGGAATGAACCTCGGGTAGAAAGAGAATTCACAATCATTCCGTGCGGGTTTGGTTTCTCGAGTGTGTCGAGACCGCGTTACGTCACAGGCGGGTATAATTTACCTCGAAGAAAATGATACCGCGAAGTCATTTATTAAAAGGGGACACATTATGCGAGGAGGGAATATTGTACAGAGCCGGGGGTATGCACCGCGGGCAAACACTACGAGACAATGAAACGAGGTTTTTAATCAAGTCTCCTGTCCCCTGCAGCGGAATTAACTGAAATTATGTGCGACGCCCGGGACCCACTTCGGATTTAGAATTCATACGGTCTTTTCAATATCCCTATTGTCCCTGTGCCGGAATAACGAGGATAAAAACCCTCACAGCTTGAATCATTCAGCTCAATTTGAAAAAAAAAAATTCGATCATTAATTCACCTGCATCAAAACTGAGGTAAAGCTTCCGAGGCGTCGGGCCATGCGCGAGATATGCGAGGTCTACTTTTTAGATTCTGGAAAAAGTGCAATCCATCACTTACTCGGCGTTGTCCGACTTGGAAATATCACTTTGGCCCGGAGCCATTCCATTTGGGTGCGTGCTTCTACGCCACGATGGAGCTTTCATACTTTTGTGGAAAACTTTTTCCGCGAAAGCTCCCTCCCCGCCTACCTACATATATATGATTTTTTGTTGTTTTTTTTTCTTGTTTTTTGTTTCTTTTTATCCAGATCCAGAAGAGCGAAGAGAAGAGAACGTTTCGGCATGCATCACGTTATCACGAGGCGTACGTCGGTCGCTTGGGATTCTTACCCCGCACCCTCCGAAGACGACGCACAGCCCGCGCGGCCGCGAACGGACCACCGAGAAAATTCGCAAGAAACACACCGCAGTGAACGTGATGAATATTTCGTCTGGCCACGGATTATCATATGGAATGAGATTGCGGCTGCATTATTAATACCTCCGCCTTCCGCTTGCGGTCTGCATACATGCCCGAGTGCGTTGGAGACAACGCGATTTTTCTCTCTGAATTTTATATTCGCAATTCCGCCTCCCGGGCCCGGAGCCAACCGCTACTCCTTCTTCTGGATTTCCGGTGAGCTTCAAAAGAGCCAGTAACCACCGCGTGTTCGGATAACGGATTGGACACCGTGTTTAGCGAAACGTCGAAATAGTAAATAATGCAAAATAGAACGGGATTGACATAGCTGAACGGCTTCAAAGACTACAAGGGTCTCGTGGTACCTGTGGAACCGCATAACGGAATCCCAGAGGCCATCGGGGGACTCGGAAGAGTCAGGGAGACTCAAATATTTGGACAGATCGCCGAGTCATCTTGGGCCACACGCATGTCCCTGGGCTTGGTTCCCTAAGAAATCGAGAAACCGGTGCCAACTGCCAGGGCGAGAACCGCGCGTCGTATCCCTGTACGACGGATGAACGACGAATATTGTGCGCCTCATCCCCGGGGACGGGTTCCTCCGCCTTGCCAACAGCTGATTAATCGTCTTCACATCTCGTGGGACGACGGTGCCAAGCGGCTTCTTTGTCGCTGCGGATGGCCTTCCGAAACCGCCTACCTTTTCTTTAACTTCTTCCATCCCACAGAGCGACGTCGACAATCGCTTAGCGTCTACGTCGCTTTTTTACAAGATAAAAATAATATTAAAAAAAAAAATGAACCACATCGAAGTAAGTAAATGAATAAGTAAAACCTCGAACGTGATCGAGAATTCTGATTCCGCGAACGACGATGACGATGTCGAATAAACTAGCTCTTCTCCACCACTCTTCGCGTGTCGCTACTTAATTTGACCAGAAATTGCGATGTTTTATTTAAATACATCTGCTTCGGCACTCAGAGTCCTGGACTTGGTCCACACTGGAAGAATTATCTTTTCTGGGGTCGAGATCGAATTCCCTATGTAGAAATTGACTTTAAAACCCTTCAAGGGCCCTGCTAGAAAAAACATTACGTTTCTAGGAGGGCCCCAAACGGGCCCCTGGATAGTTTTCCCCGATTAAACTTCAATTCCTATTTTCTGTATAGGTGGTTTGATTTTGACCCCAGAAAAGATACGTGCCACTTGCATTCCGTGGAAAACTATTGAGGGCCCTGCTAAAAACGTCATATTGTTTCTGACGGGGCCCTAGCTAGTTTTCCCTGATTGGACGTAAATTTTTACACGCTCGATGAAGAAAGGGGAGGATTTCATCCTCGAAGGGCTCACTTCGCGTTGATGTAATAGTGTGATGTTTGCATTTCGTTGCACCCTCGACTGCCCCGAATGATTGCGGGGAGTCCAGCACTTCGATAGCCGTGCCTGGTTTCTCTCCCTTGCTGCTTTCGAGTCCCTCTCTTTCTCTCTTTCTCTCTCGGCATCGTGCACCCCTACAAATACAACAAATTGCACGTTCGCCCCGTGGGAATTTCGAAGTTATGACCGAACTACCTTCCAGACTTCCCGACTTCGGTAATTATCTTTTCTACGCCCCCCAACTCGGTATCGATGCGCTCGCTGAACCAGAATGGACATAATACTCGCCCACCTTCTGACCGAAGTCCAGTTATTTGTATCAATCCGAGCCTCGCGTGATTCCGCTGACCTGATCCTTCGGATTAGGGGATGAAACGGGGAAGCCTCAAAGAATTTTCTCTTCGAATTTCTAAAAACTACACAAGCAAAGATTCTGCCCTCATTCTCTCGCTCTAAATGACCAACTTCGCAAAGGTCTTCGGAATATTATGCCTCTTCGAGTCATTGGCGAGCCGGGTTATCCAGAGCGCGACTTCTCCGTCCTGGATGTAGAATAAGAAAGAAAAAAGGAAAAAAAAAGAACCTCGAACAGGGGATGGTGGTGAACGGATGAGGCGCGACCTGGTGCGCGGACACCAGCCAGGGGCGTGTCCGGCGCCGCCTTCGAACCCGCGACGCCCTGCTAACCACCCCTGGATCACGTCTTTTGCCACATCCTGCAGCTTCAATCCGACGTATCTCTTCTCCAGCCACCCTGGTAACGCTCTTAATTAACAGTGCCCAGAAAACCTGACAGTTTCGACGATTCGAACGGAAAACTTAGAGCCGCGAATTAATCGGATCACCGAGATTTTTGACGATTGACATAATTTGAAGATCTCACTTGATTCGTACAATTTTTCGAAATATGAAAAATAGGACGTGGGTAGATCGCACAAGTTTTTCCAGCGTCTCGAGGACGTCAGGTTAGCCCAGGGGGACCCTCGGTTGCTAATCAAGTAATATTTCAACTGCATGTCTCCATAATTCATTATTTAATATTTAGTTTTTCAACTTTCCAGCTACAGCCGCGGTATTCATCTTCATACCGTTTTAATATAACCCGCAAACGCCCGGCCGCGTTTACCACCGTGTTTCGCGTGCTTGCATAAAGGGGGGGGGGGGCTGTGCTCTACCTCTGCCCCCAACCAACGTTTATTCGAGTGAACCACCGTCGAGAAGAATAAATTATAATCAAATTCAAACTCGCTAAGTTGGGTAACATTCAAAAAACCACTTCTTACAGTAAAAAAATCTGGAAAAGAATTTTAACTACTCGATCCAAGGTGCGATGTCTCACCCTGTGTTCTTTCAGAGGTCGTGGAAGGTTTTGAGAACCAAAAACTATACACATATACACGTTTGTGAATAATTTATCCTCACGTTTCTTGAGGCGTCGCGACACTCGTCGTATTTTCTAGTCTCCGGAGAGGTTTGGGAGAGGTGAGAAGAAGTGACGTCACACGGTTTCCATTTATCTATCTACATACGCTTTGATATCGCCTCCTCGAGACCTTTGTACATAAGGAAAAAACAGCACTTTGGTCTCGCTAGGACACATCGGGGGTGGCGCGCGACTGGTATCGGTAACGTTGAGTGGGTTATGACGTTTCCCTATGACATGGCAAACCGGGGATAAAGGAACAAGATGCTTTTTAGAAATCCAGGTAAAACACGGATAATATAGAAGAATACCTTCTATGAACGACATGGAAGTCGGTGACTGACGCGACTCTACTTATATTTATCTTTCTAATTTGCTAATTAAGTTGTATGTTTTTGTTTTACTGCCCCCGCACTGAACGGCACCTCTGCGAGCGAAGTGTCAGATAAATTAACGCAGGATAATCAACGGGGGGAATTACCACACACCGCGTACCACTATACCTAGAGCGAAGGTGTTTATCTGATCGAGTGTCGGTTTTCGAAATTAAATGATCATTTTATACCGGCTATATAAAAGTAGGTACGCGATCACGCCCTGGCTCGACACATGGGCCTCGCCCATTCATCGCACTCGACAACACCCAGCAAATGATTCATTAATCACTCCGCAACTCCGGAACATTCCAAAACCCCGTACATCGAGAAAATTTTACTATACTTCATCTATTACTCTCTTTAATATATTTCTTCAGTCTCCAATCATAGCAGATGTCATTGGTTCAGAACAATTCATCCATTTTTTACACCAACTAAAAAAAAATCAAAATTGACTATTCATCTTTTTTTTTTACATATTTTCAACAAAAAAAAAAGACGAGATCTTCTATTTTGATGAACTTTTATTTCACGAAGATGACAATGTTGGAAAAACTCGAGTATAAACCAAAAAAAAATGTCCCAGTAAGTCGACACTCTGAGTTTTTGTTCTTTCAACATCTTTTTGGTCGATGTAAAACAAATTTATGTCATCTTTACATTGAATATAGAATTTTGAAATTGTTTCTCTGTCAAATGATGCAATGAGAAAAATCGAGCCAAAATTCTTGGTGCAGGAACTGTTTTGAAATTTTATTTCTAACTGTGTATCAAGAACATAAGTGAGTCTTTTTTGGATTTCTTGTCATTTCAACATTCAGAAACTTTCAAAAAGCACTTTACTCCATCAATTCAAAAATTTTATGTAATTTACATACCCTTTTCCACTAAATTATCGATCAGCATTTGTGAAATTTTTTTTATTTCTCCACAAACTTGTGAAAAGGATGAACTATAAGACGTTTTTTTTTTTACCTCGTTGTCCATTTTGCCCCTGAATTGAATCGCAGGTTGCCGTGTGGTTTGGAAGATCGCCACGATCGGTGTAGCGATAATCAAAGCGTGCGGATGGCTCGTCAAGTTCCCGGTAAAACTGGGCTTGATCCCCAGTGGCCCGTTCGCACCGTTACCAGCCCCCTTAACGTTCCCGTGACCGATAACTGCGTTCGAATCAGTCGACGACCCGGAGAATCATCGCGCCGAGTATTTATTTTCTGACAAACAAATGAAATAATCACAAAGTGAGAGAATGAGATTCGTGAATCTCTTGTGAAGGATCGAGAAAGGAATCACCGAGATACTTGAGCTGCGTTTTACGATTGGTAGACGAGAAAGAGAAACAGAGATAGAGACAATCGAAGTCGCGCGCTCGCTGGTTAAATCTGAAAAATTAAATTATATCGTCATAAAGTGCGATACCCGGGGGTTTAGTGTCTCCTAAGAGAGTTAGAGCGTAGGTGCGGGGGTTACGGGGACGTTGAATAAAAACAGCATTAGTCCCTGCATAATGTATAGACGACGGGCCATACCGAGGCGCAGCTAAGGTGGCACCGGGTAACCTTACTATACGAGAAGGCTGGGACTCGTAAACCCGGTGGCAGGTCGCTATACGCCCGTTATAATAATTTAGTTTATGAAATTTCCCTGCGAACTGAAACTCCGGAGGTTCGCGGTTCCTCGACCCCGACATCCGGGCGCGATTCGGAACTCGAGAAACTAACGTGGCTACCAAAATTACAAGGAGAAAAAAACTGGAAAACGGAAAGACGCGATGCTGAAGAGAAGAAAACGGCGCCACCCGCGTCCACGGGGTCTGATGGATTTCACGACTCCATGGGGTCCCTTCAATCCACTCTCACGGCCCATCTCCGACGCCCAGCGTCGACGAAGACGTCGTTCTCCGGTAGCGAAACCCGACTCTATCACCCGGCCCCCACGCCCTCGCGCAATTGGTGAAACGGCGTCAGGCGTCGGACAGTTTCCCTCACTGTGGTCAGCCGGTCAGCCTTATTTTCACGCTAAAGTGGACATCGGTGAAAGTTGTGGGTCAGAAAAGAGCGGCACTTTGTAAACTTCTTTCCCTTCCATCCCCTGTTTTATTCCAGACTCAGGAATAATTCTGACGTAGAAATCGACTCTAAAACGGGGAAACTTTCATATTCGGGGCCCCAGACAGTTTTCCACGATTGAAGGGTCCGCATTGATTACCGAAAGAACTAGCATAATCCGTCTTTTCGCGGACTGATACGTCAAAGGGAGTCGATGGACTCGGGTAGAATGTATGAGACGGAGATGGATCGCATATTGCAGGTGGATGCAGCTGCTTAATAGCGAGGATACGGGATAAAATTTAACGCCTCTTTTCTTTTCACGCGTTTACTGCGACCCGGTAATTTTATGACACATTTTCTTACTCGGGAGTAGAAAGAGACGTTGGGTAAGGGTGCCGTGGAGACATACACAATTCAGTTAGAGCACCGTAAGGGTGGTTTTACGTCATATCTTTTCCTCCCCCGCGACTCGCTTCTTCAGTTTTCCTCTTCCTTCCGAGCCCCCCCGCAAAGAAAGAGTTTCGATCCTGCGTCCCAATCAAATCCTATTTTATTTATGCCGTAATTGAAATAAACTCGATGAACAGGGGGAGGATTTTGACTTCTGCAGATATAGAAAATGGAAATTCTAAACCTGTACACCAAAAGTCTTGACTCGACTTTACCAGTATTTAATATTCATCGTGGACAGACGGAAGGGGTGAGGCACTCGAGGTATCTGCCTCTGGGACCTAGTTTGAATTAGCGGAGACATATTCATACGCGGAGTTTCCATCGAGGGTCGTTCCTCGGAGGGCACTCCGTCATATCTCTCTACTCACCTCATGGACACCGAAACCACCAGAAAACCTCCACGTCATTAATTAAGACTTTTTGCCGTCTGACCCTTACAAGTGGATGCAAAAACCTTTAAAGGCTGACCCGATGCTTACGACGCGATATTAAAACTCCCTTTTTGCTCCGTATGACGGACCACACTCGCTCTCCGAGGGTGAAATAAACGTTCATAATTATCCTAAATTGTAATCTACGGCCTGAAAGAGGTGGAAAAAAAAAATCTAGATAGGCAGACTTTGGCCATCAATCCCACCGAAACGAACCGAGCGAGAGATAAAAATCAACCCCTAGCAAGCGGCCCGTTCGCTACAGGCGTTGCAGTCTCGAATTTCTAGCCTGCGAAAACGTGGTTCTTGATAAAAATTCACGTTCCAGTGTATCAGAGATTTTTTCGTCTCTAGATTAACCGATTCTAATCACACGGTTTCCGGTGTATGTACGTTTATGGTCAACTGTGCATGTTAGGGGTAAATTGTTGAGGGATAGGGAATAGCAGGGAACACGAAACGTAACCACGAGACACGAGGAGCGACGCTGGACGTTCGCGTATGCAAATAAGTTTCGCGAATGTCCGGTTTTTGGGGTTGAATGTAAGAGGTGTAGAGTGGAGGCGTTGTGTAACGCTCGCGAATATAACCAGAACTTCCAGGACGTGGAACCGGGAACCGGGAACCGGGAACCTGGAAACTGGGATCGTGGGCCAACCACGAGACAAACAATATGTTAGCAACCCTCAGCGATATTTCGAATTTGAATTTAAATAACTTGGCAGGATCGGCTCTGGGACTCTGGGACCACCGACTCACACACTCCCAAACTATTTGACACCGTCGCGACGCGGGGCGACACCGACTCACACGTTCTACCCGTTCCACGGTTTTCGCTATCACCCGCCTGTGACGTCATTATTTTACGTTGTCTCGACGAAGAGCATGGAGTCTCGAATTCGATCCTGGAAGGACGCGATAGTCCCGACGATATCGCCTCACCAGCTCCGGACGGTATTCCTTGTTTAATTATTATTCAATATTTACACATAGACTGCAGGATTTCCCTCGGTGACCAACTTATTGAAAAATATCGTCTGAAAGCGGTTTCTCTTATTTTCACCGGACGCTACAAACCTGATTGAAGTGCGGCTTGTTGAAGTTGGCCAGCGGGCAGGGTGGATATAAAATTTATAACTAAACGTCGATTGGCTCGGGGTATCCGCGGAGGCTAAGAGCGAAACGTTGCGTATTTCTTTCTCTGAGATCTGGAAGACAGGACGAGAGGGGAGAGGAGGAAGGAAATCTCTGTGAAAAATCCATCGACTGATCGAATATGAAATTGGGATGGGTGAAATTTATTACGAGTCCCAGGCGCCGAGTGGATTTGATTTATCAAGCGACAAATCCTATCAGCACCAGCTACAAGACTTTTCACTCCGTTCTTTGATTAAAATGCGAGCTTAATCATCGCTTCGCGGGCACCTGGGACCTCGCCGAGTCCACGTTTAGTTACGTTGCTTACCGGCTTGCGGCTTTGCTCGCGCGTTATATCCGCAACGTCGACGTGGAGCGGGACGCGCCTTTGTCCCGAACGCCTGACGCCGCGGCACTCTCCTCCGAGCTTGTTTTAAGATATTAAAATGTGTCATCAGCTGATGCCTTCGTTACCAACCGGTGATGGATCCGCAACGCCTTTTCACTTCTTTCGCCATTCTTCTCATCCCCTGCGTAATTCTTAGCGATACATTATCTCAAAATGAGAAGAAGATAATTATTTTCAAACCCCCTTCCCTCCAAAGCTGATCGAAAGGCTCCTAACGTTGCTTCGAATTCCACGGTCAGTTCTCGGATCGTTTCGGTAATCGAGGAGGCGCCCGATATCGCCAGGCAGTTCACGATCGCATTCGCGATTCCGCTTGCGTTGAGTCGTCTCGACGGTCGGGGTCGTGATTGTGCGATTTGTGCGGCGTCTCTTCGACGATTGGCAAAGTTTTGACCGCCGACGAAGGTGACCGTGCCTAATTTCTGGTTCAATTTCGAGTCAAAACGGAAGTGAAAAATGAAAACACCAGTCAATAGTGTAGCCGCGTTACCGGCGCTCGCGGTGTAAGGCGTTCGCCGGGGGTGTAGGGGCCCTTCTATGGCAAAGTCGGAAGAGGTGGGGTTGCAATTTCCGTGGCTCGTGATTGGGGCAGCCTCCTCGGGGAGCAAAAACTCCATCTACAAATGAACAGCCGTGACAAGAGCCATAATTCCTCGAGCTGAGCCACGGCCTCCTCTCCTATCTCACCCCCCACCCCCCCTTGAACCACCGATACCACCACCACTCCGCTACCCGACGCAAGAAGACCTTTGGTCTCGCTACCAACCCACGACTCAGCTCTCATTTCTTTGCGTCCAGACGTAAAGGATACACTCCTGAATCTCCAGACATCTTCAAGCCGCACGAATTTTGGAGGCTGCCGAAGAGATTCGATTCCAGGTCAGAAATCTAGATGCTTCAGATTAATAAGTTTTTTTTTTTAGAGGGTTGTGCAGAGGGCGATCATCCCTCTGCGGATGAGTTTATTGCAACCGGAAGTATATAGGTATAGGAATAGCGAGACGCGGTAGCAGGAGTATCTTGGCTTTTGGTTTCTTCGCTCAATTTCTCGCGTGGTAATCCTCCCACGTCTCGGCGCCCCCTGGCCCGTTTCCCACCCTCGATTCTCCGAAGCCACCGCCTCTCTTCTCCGCGAACCGGATCACGCCGTGAAGGGGATGATGTATGGTTTTGCTCGCGAAAAAATTAAACGTACATTTGATAAATAGAGTCGGCGATGTAAGCCCCCCCCCCCCCCACCTTCCACCCCTCATCCTGGGAGCCTTAATACAAGACCTGGTGGAAAATTTGCGAAGAAGAAAATGTGTTACAGTACATGCGTGTATTACGGATCCGCATATAGGCGTCTCTCGAACCCCCAGGGAACTCGTCACTCTCGACCGAGCACCCCGACGAGATCGTCGATTACCGACGGAGAAGCGGAGCTCCCACCAAGTGGCGCAGTTTAGAAGTCCAAGAAATACGTAAGGGCAGAAGTTGCCAACTTTCCACGAAGCCGACGATCAACTTGGACTCGATTCATGAAAGGGAGAATCTCGTTTTAATTGCGGATAACACGGAGGATTGAATCGGTAGATTTTTCTGTTTTTACCCCCAGTGGTGGAAGGTGGAAGTTTGGAGTGTTTGGCAAAAAGCGCGAGGCTGAATACGAGTTGGTGCAGTTGGCGAGTACGGCGTTCAATTACGGGTCGGTTTACCGCATTTATGTAGAGACTACACGTGTGGACGGGTTGTAAGTGTAATGATGGCAGGGGATGGAGGTGAACGTGAATCCCTTTTTTACTGACCGTCTAAAGTGAATTTACGTGTCACACGTGCCCGTCACAAATTCCATACAGCGATGTTCATTAGGATCCTGCAGCGTGGCTCGTTGGTCGTCGACAGAACGCGACATGACGCGGCAATTTTTGAACGACACACGGCTCATTAATTACCAAAAATTTACAGCCCACTCGGCGAGTCCTCGTCGCGTTTGACGACGTAATTAGGTCATATGCCTTGAGGATGGCCGGCTGAAAAAGGCCTTTGTTCACAAATTGGAGGGCCGATTATTGCCCGGTGGCTCTCACCATAAGTGCACGAAATTAACGATAACAACAACAACAACGACAAACACGAGATAGAGATATAAAAATATTCGTCACACCCACCGCAGTCCCTGAGGGTCTAAAATCCAGAGAAGCTTCTCCCCGAGAAGCCGGTCTCTATTACCTAAGGTTAACCACGCTGCCGTCTCAGTTGGCGCGGACTTTGATTGGCCTGGCAATCCTATTAATTCCAGACACCGGCTCCCGGAGGTCCGGCCGGATTTCGCTTCGCGCGTGTCCAGAAAATCCTCACTTATATTCGCAGAACCCTAAGGCGAGCGCAGGACTGACAACGAGACCAAATGACCGCCCAGCTAACGTATGAATTCACGTAATGTAGGCGGTAGGTAAAATGTCTCTGTGTGTGTGTTTGTATACGAGTTTAATACCAGAGAGGCTACGGTTATCACGCGGTTAATATGCAAGGGTTAATACAAAGGCGCCCCACAGGAGTCGTATAAGGCGTCACACGTCGGCAACACACAACGTACACGTGTGTCCTTCCTGCACGCCCTTTACACTTTACACTTTACACTTTACACTTTACACGTTACCCTCTCGCGTACGGCTACCTACACGTCGACGTAGGTACGGCTGCATATTTCATATTTATATTAACCTGATTAAGACATGTTGCCCTCTGTTTAATGTGGATATGTGGTGTTTGTTTCTCAACTGGCATTCATTTTAATGGAATTTATAATTAAATGAACTAATGCCGGCCCAGGGAGGCGGACAATTACATTTTCCACCCATCTCTGAGGAATTTAGGTACGCCGTTCGACACATTCCTTCCGATTCACAAAGCCTCTTTTCGCGTGATGATGATAATAATTTCGATGGAAATTATCAAGGGACGTAAACATAACCACGGCTAGCAGAGGTCGAAGTTTACTATTAATTCCGTAACGAGGTGTGATTAGCGGCGGCATCACCTCGCATCAAACTTTGCCGATTAATCAACCAGCGCGGGGGCTCAGCCTGCGGTAGCCCCGTGTATACCGGCCTTCTATCCTCCGCATCCCTTTCGCGGTGGTGACGATGCCGCCGTAATGTAAACTAATTAAACTCGAGGCCGAGCACTAATGTGTCCATTATGTCCTGCGCCCGGACTCCCCATCCCCCAGCCACCACCTCGGTCAACCCCGGCGACGTCTTAACCAACAGATTTTCAAAATCAACCCGATAAGCCGTGGAAAATGTCCACAGGCTTCGTTCCATTTTCAATTTCCTTCAGTGAGAATACAACATAAGCGAGGGAAACGCCGGGGTTAACCGAACCTGAGGACCAGCCTGAGAAAAACACGGTCACGGGGTTGGTTAGATCCCAAGTTTTGGTGTATAGGGTCAAAACTTGTAACCTGACGATGTGGTGACCCCCAAAGTTCTGGGATATCAGCGCTGGGAAGTACCTACCTACGGTGGTTGGCTCTATGCCGACTGTCTTAGTGGCGCGTATCGCAGCTAAGTAATGCCAGAGGCCCAGCTATCTCGGTGATGCTCGTGTATATATTTGACCAGTTCCACCTCGTGGAGACAACAATTCTTGTTTGATTCCTCCGAATCGGGTTCGACGAGCCATTGTCACGAAAAGTATCGCGCAATATTCGGGCAACAAATCACCGGGCGTTTGGCATGACAATCGAGCTCGTTTTCACGGAGGAACGAAAATGCACAATGTGCACTTGCCATACGGTCCATTGCAGCGGATAATATGATGTAGTGGCGTATTGTGCAGGAACCTCGGGGCTGGGGGCTAGAGACACGAGGGTTTTCGGGGTTCAAGATACACCAACAGATGGAAGTGTTAATAATTGATAGTCGCGCCCCCCTCATTGATATTTTAGACCGGGAGCCAGCTCGACTGGCCTTCCTCTTCGAGAGCGATAAGGGGGCGGATCCCTTTCTGCAGGATAACATTTTTTACTACCGTTATCGAATTAAACTCCAAGTTAGACTGTGTCACGTGTCGTAGATTGAATAGTAAAAAATTTTCGATCTTTGCTAGCCTGCGAAAAAATGTTCAAATTTGAGCCGCTGCTTTATGAGGTGGATCTAATTTATGCTACGAATGAGACAATACGTCATTGTCCAATTTAGCTACGTGACACTTGCCCGTAGCAGGAAGGGCGCGTCTTTCTCTACTGTTTTTAATCAATTGGCCCGAACATATTGTGCCTCGGGCGTATCGCGCAGTGTGCGGTCCTTGCACAAATTGGCACCCAACGAGATCCGGGCATCAACCCCCCGCAGCTAAGTCAACGATACGTCATGTTTCTCTGAATACGTTTAATGATATACATGAGTATACTATATAGGGCCTGAAAAATGTTCAAGCTTCGAAACTTCGTTTGTTCAAAACACTTGTACGGAAATCAGAAAAACAAGTCTTTGGGTTCAGTTATTTGCCAATGAAAGAAAATCTGTTAGAATTCAGCTCAAATTCGTCAGATTCACTTCGAAATTATCGAAAATCAGCAAAAATTATACACAATTACACATGAAATCCCATAGAAAGAGAATCGGCTGAAATCATGTACGAAATCTTATTGTATCATATAAAATCACGAAATCACTTGCACACTAAAAGTTTGAATGAATCATAGCCCCTCAATCCATGGATTTTTGAGCAGGTTGAAATTTTCACATCCTTGTATGAAAAACAAAAAAAAAGTCTTTGGGTTCAGTTATTTGCAAATGAGTGAAAATTTGTGTCATCGGCCCAACTTCTCAGATGATTACATTCCTCCGAAGAAAACTAGAGG
This sequence comes from Euura saliciscinereae, assembly GCA_018420115.1. Taxonomy (NCBI): domain Eukaryota; kingdom Metazoa; phylum Arthropoda; class Insecta; order Hymenoptera; family Tenthredinidae; genus Euura; species Euura saliciscinereae. The sequence goes on along the minus strand of JAFFZH010011018.1, from coordinate 23,393 downwards.
TTGTTAAATTAATTTTGGTTGCGACATCCGTGGATTTTGGAGCATGTGGAAATTTTCATGTATCTTCGTATGGAAATCAGAAAAAAAGGTATTTGCGAATGAGTGAAAACGGCACTTCTCACGCGATTATTTTTCTCCAAAGAAGAATTAGAGGTTGTGAAATGAACTTTGAATTAACTATAAATTAATTTTCGGACATGTCAGATTCGTTATGTCGAGCTGTATTGGTGCTTTTGGACTAAACGAGACAGAATCTTCGTTAGTCTCTTTTATTTACCTACCAGAGAGACAAAAAATTATGCAGACTGCTATACGCGCTATCTGCGAAAATCATAAGCGCTTCATGCTAGTCGTTAGAATTTTATGGGCCAACTGTCGCGCAGTGCCTACACAGCAGGTTCTGTTTATAGGCATGAAACAATTTGCAGCATAGAAAATCACCAGTAGCGTAATATCGTGGCGGAACGCATTACTAACCAATTTACCGGCACCGAACTAAACACATAGTTCGCACTGCACAGTCGGATTCGTTAGGATCTATTCAGCATTCGTCCAGGAACTTCACCCGCACGATATGGTATATACTGCACGCCTTTTACATCCATGAACACTCGCGATAGGAGTTTGCATACACACTGTATATATTTTAATTCCAAAAAGCAGAACGAATCTGTGCCCGAAAATTAGATCTCAAGCACATATTCAAGGGATTTTGAAGAAGGCTTTTTTGAATACTAAACCGAAAACTTTTGAGTTCACGGTTCCGAGGGGCGCACGAAGGGGTTGAGGTAATAAAAAGTAATAGCTATTCTCATCGCGGTCTTTCGACTCGTGGTTCGAAGGACGACTTCTCGCCAGTCCCTTAACCTGCAAAATTCATAATTATGGTCGAGGTGATGTAATCAGAAATGTAACTCAAAGGTCACGTGCGGTTCATAGCTTCAGTTTTTCTTTGGGCACTAGAAGCGGATTTTTGAGATCGTTCAATTCGCACATCGAATAAAAGAACCACGGGGTGGTCGTAGGCCCATGACGAATAGAACCGCCCTAATTTAACCATTTTCCAGGAGATGATACACCACGTTTTACTAGCTGGTGGTATAAAAGATGCAACCCGAAGGTTTATGGACGTAATAAATGGTTTTAAGGTCGTCATGTTCACCGACGTCGTCATAATGTCATAGCGCCGCACCGCGTCACCGGCACTAAGCTTAATCAAGTACATCCAAGATGGTAGATGGCCGAATCCTTCGCTGACCTCAGTCCTTTTAGTTTATTATGCCAAAAGTTTATTACGCACAAAAATACATCAGTTTCATAACCAGGAGTCCCTCCGGAATAAAATACGGTCAAGACAGGAAAAAAAATTCAATGTCCAATATTCCGCGACCAAAACTCGTCGACGGCTGCTAGTAGAGCGGTTTCGCCCAGGTTTATCGCACGAGCCCTTCAGGGCTTGCAAATCTCTCGCAGGCCACGGCCACTGCACCCTCGGGAAGGCCGGCTGGACTGGTCTGCGAAACAACTTGAGAACACAGAATGTTCTGCGGAGACAGAGTTACGGACTGGCAATAACCGCGAAACTGCATGCGGGTGTTTTTGATAAGGATATTAATAAACTTCCTTCCAACTTCGGTGGGATTAGCTCAAAGTTGAGGAACTCGTTGTTGGGCTAACTAGCAAACGCAAGTTAGACACATCCCACTGTCTTCAGATTTGTTGCCCCGAAAAAATAAAAAATAAAACACGTGAAAGGGAAAGAACGAAAAATGGTGAGAGGTGAGAGAACAGGACGAGGCGGGGGCGTGTTGTATAGTTTTCAGCCGAGTCGGCAACAGGAGTTCGCAGGAGTAGCACGAAGCCGTCTAGTGGCCCCCTCAGGGGCTGTGCAGTGACTTTCGCTCTCCTATATACCTCGGCTCCTCACCCTGTCACCCCCTTTTTCGGAGCCAAGGCGAACCCTGAGACACGATGAGACCCGGGGACGATTTCTAAAGACCGTTACGCCGGAACCTTACCCGCCCCCCGATTAATGCCGGTGACAATATGCTTGATGTCTCCCAGCTGCCTCTTGAGCCTTGCGTCATCCCCCCGCACGCATAAAGTCAAACTTTGGCTTATTGCCATTCAACGAACTGTATAAACTGTATAAACTGTATAAACAACGAGGAGGCCTCTGGGAACGGGAGGAAACTCTTTAAACCTGGCCAGCCTAATTGTTTGAATATCCTAAACTTCCGCGAGGATGCCGAAAAGCGTTTCTATAAGAGTTAGAAAAGATTGTTGGGAAGATCCTCTAATCTCTTTCCGAGAGGTTTAATCTCCGATCGTGGTGTAGCGAATTCGTTACGGTTGTAAAATTTACCCGAATGATTTCCCGTCCCGACGGTTTACCGTCGGATGGCAAAAATCGTCGGGCGAACGTGAGGTTCGCAAATTTACAGCACGGTCGTAAAAGTATTAGCGAGCATGATGTCCCTCCATTGTTCGTACAACGTTCCATTACTTGCCTGTTACGAACCTTTCCGCCCGTAGAAATTCCATTTGTGAAACACCGTTACCTGATTTATGGTCCGCGATTTTCGGAACCAACTACTACAGACTTGCCAAAATTTTCACCAAAATCCATTCGAAACTTCGCCCATGGTCAAATTTGTCCGAGATTCCGCTGCAACCCCGAAGAAAACATGGCGTGTCTACGTCTTCCCCCGTCGACCCTGGGATAATCCCAGATTAAATGGTCATCCAATTACCTGACAGGTGACCGGTACTTCATTTGTATTCATTTTGTCCTCATAGTTTGACTCTGAGCCGTTAAAACGGATTACCTTACCGATCCTCAAACAAACTCTTAGCCCGCGTTAACCAAGGTTTAACCGAGATTAACAGCCTCGTTAATGCAATTATTTTCTACCAACACATGGATTGAAAACTCGTGTTTTTTGACCTCCTTAACGGGGTGGAAGTCACAGTTCTTTCAACGGGGAAATAAACTCTGACAGCAGGGAGAAAAAGTCTCGTAACCATAGTAACGGTGAAATAAACCAAGAAAGTGCTGCCCCTAGCGGAGAACGCCTTTCACATGATTCTAACCTCACTTTCACTCGTTTTTAATGCATATGTGGTAGAAAATAACACATGTGCCATGTGGGAAGAAAGCAGGCATTTTGTAGAACTCGTCTTCGCTCTCAATAGAAATATTACACCCCAAATAGAAGCTGATAGTTTCGCGGTATCATCGACTCTCCATAACCCTCGGAGTCCCGATGTCCTCGCGATGATGTATCCGCACCCGCAGGAGATGCTGCACATATGACGCGTTCTTCACGGCTCGTTGCTCTCCGGATTTTCCCTTTTCGCTATCTTCCTCTCTCGCTCTGTTCGATGCCGCATAGATAGAGTGCACTTGTGTATTTCTGCGGTCTAAAATCTGTCGCCCCCTAGCCGATGGCACCGACGTCTCGTTGTGCTTTATAGACTAGGTGCGTAAGCACCGACACTGGCTCGATCTACACCAGCGTGGAGCTAGTCAGTGTATCTCTCTATTGAGTGGATTTGAGTGATAGCCAGAAGAGAGGGGGGGAAGGGGGGATTTGCGATAGGCCAGCCACATCTGTTTGCAATTGAAACGAGTGGTTTGATTTAGGTTTATAGGTTTGCAGTGAGCATTGTTCGGGGATTACGTTTAAAATTGGATTACGCTTTGATCTGTCGGATCCTGGTCCCACCGTCGGATACTCGTAGATGCGTCTCTTGCGACCTGTACGATCGATGTCACGCCTCGTACTCTTGTTTGCCGCGGTTCACCTGACCGTAACCACGCAAGTGGTCGAAAGCTCTTGATTCAATTTACAAAAATCAGAGTCCGGGGTCTCTGACGATGCCCACGTATCATCGTCGGAGAACAAAGGGCACCTCGAACGACGTCGTCGAACGTAATTTTAGTTAGAGATAAACGTAACGGCCGAGTCGTAAGCAGAAACGATGTTTTCAATAAGAGAAACCCAGTTAGGTGTCTCTAACCGCACGTTTGCTCCAACGGTATCCACATCCTCGAGGCTATATCTATATCCTGACGTCGTCCTGGAGCCCTGGAAGCGTCATCGTATCGGCTTATAGTCCCGGGGCGTTGTTATTCCCGGTTATAGGTATGTCGTGAGTAAAATTTTTCACGAAACAAGGAAAGGGTCTCTGATTCTCTTCTATCCTCGCAATTATCGATCAGATGGAATCAAGTCCTTGCGAGTTTATCACTGCGGTCCTATAAATTATCCAGTCCCAAAGTACCAGTACCTACAGGGTTTGGGTGGATGGTGCCTTTGTGTCGCACAGTAGTCGAGACGCCTCGGTGATCACGAAAGCCAGTGGCCTCTCAATCTGTCATAGCGGTCGATGTACTTGCAGACTTTTCTTCCGTCCCTCCCCGTATCCGTGCTGTTTATAGACACGAGCACATCGTCGATCCACTCTATAATCCAAACATGGGGTGGCGGGCATCCACCGTAACCGACTGCCATGTGTTCTCCTATGAGGCACAAGGCAGTACACCGAGAGAAGAGGACACCTTACCTCTGTAAAGTGAGAAGAAAAAAGAATCAAATTCTACTCCCACAAGTTTTGATTAATCAACGACGCTCCGATCGGGCTGTTGGGAAAACAACTAAACCGTGTTCATTCGGGTTTTAAAAATTGCTCGTTGAACATTTCTCGAGCCAGGTGCGGAACACTCGAACCTAGTCGTCAAACAGTGGAACTCGAGGGGCAATAACACACATGGACAATAGTACTTGTTACGACGCAACGAGATGTCACCCGACTATGAATTACCGCGGTGGTGCATCGAAAAGGGTTCATAGGGTGAGGGGCCCGACGGATGCTTGTTCTTTTGCGAGGACCGAGCTCATAGGTATACAGATGTGCATCCAGGGGCCCCATGCTGACGTTCGTACCTCGACGCTCGGTTATATGGCATGATAAATATACTCGTATATACCAGAGTCCTGTCAATCTCCGTCAGGATCATAATTCGCCAGATATGAATCATATTCCGCAAGTCGCTATGCGGTACCCCGCGAAATCTGAGACGACTTACCCCGGATTTACGTCAGAATATTACGACCCCGGCCCATCTGTCTGACGCTGGTAGGGGTGGAGCATGCGAGAAGGGTCGAATGCTGACTAATTATCGACGAGAGGAAGAGATTTTTGGAGAAAAATTAGCTACAGATTTTTCCCGATTGGTAATATATCGCTTGTTTAATGGTATAAGGTTGGAACCGCCAGAAAGTACGTACATATATTTTTTTCTTTCGCCATTTGCTATAACAGTGTTCAAAACGCATAGATTTATGAAGATTATCCGAAACAATGAATAAAGGTGGAAGGTCGTATGTTTGGCGGATATGCCCTTACATAACTCACTTTTTCATTTCTTTGCCTCAGTTCTTAATGGTATAAGGTCGTATACGCCATTTTTTTTCTAATCTTAAGAATCGGAATTTTCATTTTTCTATGCGTTTCATAGGATTTTAGAGTATTTTGAGAGAAAAAAATTGGTGAATACGACCCTTTAGCTTTACCTTGTCAATTTTTTTTTCGTGAATCTTGACAATTTTGAAAAAACTTCGGAATTTTAATTTTTCTTCGCGTTTCACATGATCGAAAAAGTAGAGAAATCACAACAAAATGCCGAATACGACCTTATACTATTATATGAACACGATTGTTTCCTTCAAAGTTAGAAATGGAAGGGCATAACCGCCAGTACTTACGACCTTTCACCGCGTTAATTGATCAGTTTTGCAATTTATACTTTTCTGAAAAATATTCCAACATTTTTCGCGTGAATACGATGGAAAAAAAATTGACATGCCCTTTCACCTATCCGCGTGGTAAAAAGACGTATATCGGCGCATACGACCTCATACCATTGGACACGCGACATATTTTTCAATCCAGCTTACCGGATATTGGCTACATAATATCGTATGTATTACATGGATAGGTGAATGGCAGCGTGGAGGGAGAGACACGTGGAACATGGAGTGGAATGCGTTTACACAAATGGAATTAACGGGCAGTTTAGTTCGCGGGTCGAGGCGATAGAGACCGGGTTGTACGTACATAGGTATTTTTCCCGGCGTATTAATACGGCTGGAAACAGAGTATGATCGGGCGTGTAATGCAGCCCTGGGGGCCAGTGCGATATGATACATTTGCTTTGCATAGTCATCCGTACACACCTGCATTTCGTAACAAGCTACAAATACGCAGCTCTCTGTACCTGCGCCGATCTCGACTCTATCCGAATGATACTGCAGGATATTCGCCGTGTTTGCCTGCACCTAACCAACCGATCTAGTCGACCAATTATCTCTGTTTATTGTCAGGTGTTATGCGGACCATCGATACAACACTTTCAAAGCTACAGTCGACCGTCATGAGGACTCTGACGTTCGACAGTTTCAGAATTTACAGTAGCAAATAATAACAGGTACAGAACGTCAAGTGTCACATTTAACACGGTTTAGTGTCAAAACGACTCGAAAAGTTGTCCAACTTGTCGGAATCAGCAAACAATGTTGAATTTTTAACAGCTTATAGTATTCAATGCTTGATTCAGCGGCAACGAAAACACGAATATATATTCTTCATTCTTCGATAACGATAAAATTAAAAAAATCGCCATTAAAAATATCAGAGGCAAGGAACAGAGGCTAAAAATATTTTTCCCTGCACAGCTTCTAAAAAATCCCTACGCCTGAACTTTCATAGTAGGAGGCTGACATTTTTTCTCGCAGTCTATGCTACTTTTATTCGAAAACTGCTAGAAGGATTTTTTTATAGACCTCTTTTCGATATTGTAAGATTTTGAAAACCTATTTTTGGCAAAAAATACACCGAAGTCTCCCCCAAAGACTCTCATCGTGTATTAGAGACTGCAATGTTTCGAAAAGTAGGTTGTTATTCTGGACAAAATGCAGGCTTGTTTCGCGAAATTTTGTAAACTCATGAAACATTTGGCAATAATAACTAAACTCATACTAAACTCATACAACGTAAACTCATGAAACATTTGGCAATAATAACTAATTCGAGTATAATTAATAAACAAAAAAATCTACGATAATAGTGGTAATGCATGCATTACGAGCGTGGCGGGTGAGCCCATATTGCACCATTCCGCATGCTGCACAAGGGTCACTTGCCCAGGATAGGTATTATCACACGCAGAGAGATTTGTTATCGCATTTTGTTGTAATTAGTTATTTGCAATTCCCTCCAATAACCTCGGTTCACATAACTCTTTCTATAGACCATGCACTGTATATGCTTATAGGGGATGCTCCACTCGATTTTTACCGACAGTCAGATATCCCCGAATATCCAAGTCCACGGAATTCGATCGCAAAAACAAGATGCACAACGGGATTCTGATGTGCGAAAATATTGGATTTACTCGAAAATGGAGAAATGGCATGATTTCTACGAAGTCATGATGGTATTTTAGTAGAAGTCATGCCATTCCTTCATTTTTTTTTTTATTTACATGAACTGGATAATTTTGTTGACTATAAAATTACACGCGTCACCGTTGTTTTGATGACGGGTAAATTCGAGTGACGCGTTAGTGTAACGAGGTGTAAACGGGTCAAGTCAATTGGAAAATCGTGGTCGGGGGGTCCAATGACAATTGAGAACCAGCGTGAAACTGGGTAAATAACAAATTGAAAATCAATGGTATTACGGGATTATGCGTAATTTATTAGCACAGCTACCAGCCCATAGCTGTAATATCCAATAATTGCGTAAACTGCGGACCGGATACATCAATTATCGAAGGCATATAGGTGAACTTGGTTCGAAAAATACAATCTTCACTGGTTGATGTGATTGCGACGTTCTATCACAGCCATAAATAAACCACCGCCGATAAACGACAGGGATTAGGGTATTTCGGGGTGAAAATCTTTTCTGGACTGTTAATTTTGGTCCACGTGCCGGGTGAAGGTCTTCGAGCCATAGATCAGGAGTCGCGAATTAGACGGTTCGACTCACGGCGTCCAGTAAACAGAGTATATTGCGACACAGTCGTCCTGTGCAAACATACTAATGTGAGAAATACACATTCCCGGTTTTCCGCCGTCCACCGTAACGGCTCGACGACTCATAATGTCGTGTAAGAGCCGCGATATCGTAGATTGAAAAAAAAAAAAACGGGCTGAGTTGGTGGTGGTATTCCGGGAGACAGAGGGTACCGAGCGCTTACCTGAGGGCGAAAATAGTCTGGGGGGGTGAAACGATAAAAAGCAACCTTTACGGCGTGACGAAATTACCAGCCGTATCCACCGGGCCAACGAGGCGCCATCGCCTCGCTTCTCGCTTCTCCGAGGCTTCATCTTCCCGCTGCGTCTTTATTGTTATTCTTTTACCACGACCAAGTGTAATTGCCACGGCAGTAGCGAAGGTTGCTCAAGACTTGAAAGGCTCTCGTTATCCACCGCGATAAAGAAGAATACCAGAAAAAGAAATTGGCCAAATGCAGATGGTCATCGCGGTCCGGATCGATTCGAGTCACCATGGTCCTCCAGGATGCGGATTCTGAGGATTCCTCTCCATCCCTCTGAAAACCGTGACGTCATCATCGACCAGTAAGTTATGCAAATGGGCCGAAGGAAGAGCTCGGCAGTGGTAGCGGACAGTACGTCGCTGCAGAGCGTGCAAGATGGCCGTTCCGCCCCCGAGGGAACGCCGAGGAGCAGACGAGGCCGCAATCCAACGGTCGACGGTCTCTCGACACCTTTCTTAGCCCTGGGTCCTCCGCGTCTATGCATTTGAACGGTTTGATAAGAAATCTCGTGTCATTTTTCACGGGAATTTGAATTCCGGATACGATCGAGTGAGCGAAGCTTTACTCGAATCTTAAGGGGCTAAATTTCAAGAAATGACTTTTTTCATTCATCTATTGTGTTAGTACAATCTTTTACGAACGTTTTGGCACAAACATGACTGAAAATTTCGCAAAATTGAGCTTAGGAGAGCCAAACGTGTCAGATGATGAGCCACCATACATCAGTCATAGTTTTCTACTTTGAATGCGTTTTTCTCGAAACTGCTTTTTCTGTTAGTTTTGCCACGATAACTCGAGACCACCTCGAGATATCGACTCGATTTTTTTTTCTGAATGAACATATCAATTAGTTCCACGGATTGAACCGAAGTCTGTCGAGAAAAAATAATTTGTTGGTACCGACCGAACAATTAATGTGGCAAATTTTCCATGTTCTTTAGAATATCAGACACCATTTTCCTAATTTTCATGTTTTTCTCAAATTTTTCGATTCAATCTAGGGAGACGAATCACCTGAACGGAATTCCGTTTGAAAACTGCAAAAATTCGCATCCGGGTACTTGAAATCGTGGCACTAAGGGAGCAATTTGCGGGACTCTTCAACACTCTACATCTCTTTTCATTATTAATTTTTTTTTAACTAATACCACTGATTTTCATCGACAAATATGTGTCAAACAATTTGAAAGTGAGAAAAATTGCGTATTTTTCTTCGATTTTCCATAAACGGCGTTTGAATTTTTGCCCCACTTTCAGCGGTAATAGACTGCCTAGTCCCATTAATTTCGAATTTATTTCGTCGTTGAAAGGTACACGCAAAATTTGCCCGGTATCCCGGCAAGATACGAAACACGTGTCTAATTCGACCAGACACGCATGCCAGCTGAGGTGAACCACGCACGCAATCCGCCAGAATCCTTCCTACGGCTATTAGGTATACCCGTTCGTTAATCGGGTTAAGTCATCGGTCTCCATGGCTACATGTGTCCATCGAAGCCATGAGTCTATGGCCCCACTCTCGATCATCGAGTAATCTTCATACGCTTCAAGACTAATCAATGTCACAAAAAGTGAGAAATTATCCATCAACCAACGTATCGTTGCCTAATCAGTATTTATTTGCCCCACAGACCATTTTGTAACCAACTGAAGTTTTATGAAACAACTTTCAAGTAAGAATTCAAATTGAATGAATTAAACCAAAAAACTGTTGTAAGGGTACTTTCAAAAAATGTTCTTCATTTTATCGTATGAATTCCATGTTAGTCTTCTATTTCATTCAAAATCGTAAGACCGTGATTCCATAAGATTTAAGTCAAGTACATAATCATTAATCAGTAAAGTACGTTTTAAACTATTTGCTCGATCAATATTATTATAAAAGTATAAAACAAACGACCTATCCACTCAATTGCTGGTTCTTCGACGATATGAAAAGCGAAACGTCGCCATAATCTGAACATCGACATAATTATTATTATGTAATGGGCAAATAGTTCGTTACAAAGTCGAAAATTCAGGTCCAATCTGAATGGTATGTCGAGCAAATAAATACTAAGGCGACGTTATATTACAGATTGGCTCTAATTGACATCAAGAAACTCCCAATAACACTCATTCTCAATGTGTACCCATTAAACGAAACGCAAGAAGCTCCCATCTGAACGTCCATCGTGTATCGTGGGAGATCGCAATGATGGGTATGTGATCGTTGGTTGATGGCCGATAGTACATAAAGGACAATTCCACGGTATGGGATAACGTTCCGGCAATAACGTGTTCCGCGGTGCATCAAGCAGTCGCTGCAGCAGATCAGCGTTCCGTGTAGCTAGTAAAGTCTGCGTGGGGGCGGGGAGGAAAAATTGGGTGGCATCGAGTAGAGGGCGGAAAGTTGAAGGGAAAGAGAAAAGGGAGTAAAGGTGGAAAGGTGGAAGAAGCCCGACCACCGGGGTAGGGCACCCTGGAGAGCTGTATACGCCCGGCACACGCATCCGATACCGCACGCACACAACGGGCACCGAGGCCTCATAGAAGTGGAGAAAATGTTACTTATTTTCACCGAAGATAACCGCAGGGCGGGCTAATACGAGTTCCGGAGGATTTAGGAAGCCAGTCGGTCCGCAATATCCGCAATTGCGTAAAGAGAACTGATTCCGTTCACATTCGATGCTCGTGGCTCATGGACTCGTCGAAATTCCCCCTCATCATTTCAGGGAGGAATAAGAACGACGAACAGTTAACAAGCGTGACCCAGAATGCCACGCGTTGTCGATTAGATGGAATACAAAAGAAGCCAAAGGGGCAGATATCCGGTTTGACGCGTTAAATTCACATAAATCTAACCTGCCCTCGACCCTGGTGTCCCTGGTACTCCTGCTATGCATGTCATTATATCCCCCGGCGCAAATGGCACACGTACATGTGACATACGTACACACAGGTACACCGGTGTGTATCTACCAGGAAAATCTGTGCGCGAGGGAATGCTTAAACCCGAGAACACTCTTTATCACGTTAGCTCAGGGTAAAACTTTGCTAAAAGTATCCGGATATCGGATGCATAAAATCAGCGAACTAGTGCCAAACTTTTGTGTCGTTGTACCAACTTCTGCGAAGATTTGATCACAATTTTTGGAATAATTTAGCAGAATCGATTACTTTCGGATGTGTCTGAGGCTCAAGTTAAGTTTTGTTGAGTAGCCATGGATAAATAACGGTGGGCATCATATGGCGAGTGTAATAAAGCAGATAATGAGTGAAGAGGCGCGTGGCATAGTAGACCGGTTGGTTGTGTTTTTTGCGTTCTTTTATTATATTTTTTCCTCTCCTTTTTTTTATGTATATTTTTATGTCTCGCCCCTCCTCTCCTCTGCCCAGCCTCCTCCCCTCTCTTAACGTACCTCGTTCTCTTTCTCACTTCCCGCAGTGATTCATGGAACCTCTCTTAAGGCTGCCCAACGGCCTGTAACATTGCCGCCTTATGGCTGCGAGGAGGTCCCGTTTAAAAATGGAGTCGATCCTCTCCTTTCGTGATCTATACGCGTTCACCTGTCTCGGATGCAATTTCAACGTGTACAAAACTACTATACAGTCTATAACGAATATTGCAACGACCCATTTCTAATTAGGGATAAAAATTACTCAAGACCAAAGTGTCATTTGGGGAGCTTTAAATATTCATGAACTTTTCCGTCACATCGACGGAGCTCTATATTTTGTCAGGCAGGCTTTGGGGCGACATGTGTGACAATAAGAGTGTCACAGAACAAACAAGACAGCAGAACCGAGTGTTATCATAGCCGTGTAATAAGCTTAACCTATGTCGCCCGGAGTCTATGTGGAAGAGATCATTCGGATCAGTGGTTAGACCATCGCTATATCACACCAGGCACGGCTGGTTGGCCGCGGTTTACACCACAGGAGCCGGTCGACAACATTGAGACATATGCGGTTCCGGAATAATTGGATTTGCTATACCGCGCGATGTTCATTTGACGTCATCAGTACGTTTAGGCGCTGTGACACTGTTTGCCATCGGATTAGCCGAATATTTTATCAACCCTGCAGTCTGTACCGCCATTGTCACCATATCCCGCTGATTGACCGATGAATAATCGACTCGGTTCGAGAAATGAACATGCAGGTCAGCTCCACCGACCAAATCACAAATCCGATACAGAAAATTTCGTATTCCTTCCGCCGTCGACTATTCCTTCGATGTGACGAGTCCTCCTGCCTGGTAGTCTAAAAAGCTTCCTGATGTTCAGCCCATTCAATTTCTCTCTCTATATGTGCGAGGGGTTGATTCTTTGAAATCTAAAATGGACAGATACACGCACAACGAGGTGACGTGCTCGTCGGTGAAGGACCGAGCTAGACTGGTGTTGGGGGAACAGAACACATAAGGGCTTCACCGCACTTGCCCCGTTACACTATGGTAACACTACACCATGGCTGGTCGGTATATCCTCTGTGTCTTCCTACTGCAGTGGCGGTGCGCGGCATAAGGGGATCGACATATGCAGCCCGGGGGGTGAACTCATCCCCATGGTCCTCAAAAGCTCACTGACTACTCTTACCAGTCCCAAAGCGCGACGGGGAAAAATAAGACTGTGTATAATTTTGCTACAAAGTTTGTTTACCTTTGCCCATACGCGATCGCGTTGTTTGATTGTTTTCGTTGTCACCCCGTCTTTCTAAACTTGTTTTCTCTAGTTCGTAGGTATCAGCAATACGCGAAAAGGATAAGGTTAGGATGATTCGCTTCTTTTTTGTAGGCCCAAAATCGACTCTGATATCGTTTTCCTGGCTTCTGTCCTGCGGGTTGGCTGGAAGATTCACCCCCAGCATGTCGCATAAAAATACAAGAGAACAAGTAGAGCGCCTAATGACGTCGATCCGAGGAACCTGTTGTGGCCCCGACGGACGCACAGAGGGACGTGGACAACGGGGTTTCAATGGCTAGGTGTCTCGCGGTGGCTGCGCTAATAAATGGGCCTCTTTCGCCCCACATCTGTACGCCTACCAAAAACTCTAGCCCCCATCTCGCGTACCCCATACAGGGTTGATATATCTATAGCCCGAAGAACTCAACCCCCCGCTAAAGAAGGGGAGCCCATTATCATTATAATTGTGCATCGATGCGCTGATCAGCTGTATTGTGCTGCCAAATGCTAAACTATGCTTACCATTTCGGCCACCCTAAAAATACCCTGCTATTGTTTGATGGTTTTCTCAAGTATCTCGCTGATATAACCGCGCAAAAGCTGTTCCACCGGAACAGGTACATAATTTTCATTTTTTAGACACCTTCAGGTTTTACACAATATTTGATCAAGCTTCTGTGTAGAATCGTTCAGATCGATGACAAAACTTTCATTTTCTATGTGTATAGAAGAAAAATCATAAATTGAATTGCAGTATTTTTTTATGGAAAGAGAGTAATATAATAACATATTTGTATCGCAGTGACCCGTGTAAATGGGGGCATAAGCCGTCAATAGCCGTTACAAATCTCCCTTATATCGCGAATTCGATTAGGATGACCAACTGAGGCGCACGTTTTGTCGTTGCATGGTAGGTAGACCGTGGACGTAGATCATGCGAAGCCGGACGCGTCCGGCATAAGACCGGGTGTCCACCCCTGCCCATCTCGTCACTAATTCAAGCCCTCGGAGATCCCGGGATATAAAAATAATTTGGTTTATGATAACAGGCCGGTCCCGAGGCGAGGCGATGCGATGCTGTTCAGTTTTTCTTTTTTTTTTCATTTTTTTCACAGGGAAAAATAATTCTCTTCAGGATTTTCATCGCCAACTGTAAAACAAGCTTTCAGACATTTCGGAACCAATCAACGTTTCCGAATGCTCATTTTTTAATTCTATAAAAATTGTCTTTCGATTCATCAATGTCTTAGTGTTCAGGCTTCGGGACGTGGACTGGGATTATATCAGAATGCAAAGCGTCTAGTGTCAGTCCAAAACCAACCTCTCAGCCTGGAGATGCGAGAGCCAAATTACCCGACGCAGAACGCATTATCTCCACTTGATAGACCCTCTCGGTATCCCCTCGGAATTCCCTCCTCGAGGGAGGTTCTCAGTCAATTTCCTTGGTATAAAGAAAAAAGGTGATTCTAATCCGGTGAATCGAGTGGATAAAAACGTAGCATTCGCGGTAGTTGGGTAGGTAGCAGAAGGAAGTCATTGCGATATTGAGAACCGCTGAAGGAGGACCACTTGGTTGTTCCTTTCCCTCCTAAATTCGCGATTGCTACCCACCCACCTACCTACCTACCTACCTACCTACACCCCCATAAATTTATTCAAACAAATTCTATAATTACTTTTTCGGAACAAACTAACTCACCCGCGAGATTTATGGACCGTGGTTGAGTATCCTCGCGCTCTTGCTCTCTTAGCATTTTTATTGGACTCAATTTACCTGCAGTACGTATTACCGAAAAGCTTAGCTCTTTCGGTCTGCGACACGTCACGGTTTTCGGTGAAACTCGCAGGGTTGTTTCTTCGGCCCAAAATATGAGGCCTTTCTTGGCTTGATAACAGCGAGAATGCGTTTACCCTTGACTTTATGAGACCCTATCATTGAATCTTCGTCGAATATGAATATTTGAAGAAAAAGTTGACCACGAATTCCATTTGCCACGTCTTTGTGCTGATTAAATTGCTGATTTGATCAATCATGAATGGATTGAAGAAAGGCCTATCGGATGAAACTGAGCAACAGAGGTGATACTCTCCCTGTCAGTTCCCGGTGAGGGCAGAATACCGACACTCAAGATTTTACCCCGAGCATAAATTCGGCCATACGACCAGCCGGACATGCCATACCGTTCCGGTACACCTAAGAGCAGTCTTAAGGTGCGGTTTTGCGCTACAGGGTAATGAATGCGAGTGCGGCCTCGTGTTGGGGGTTGTTCGGTCCCAGAGCACCGACACCCCGCCTCGCGAAAACTCCAATCCATCACTTAGCCCGTGTCTTATGCATAACATAACGGAGCGCTGCGATGCTTCGATGTCGCCTATAGATATTTCACACTCCTTTCCACGATATCGAACAAAAAAGTGTCCCACAGATTTATACACACTCGTTCGGAAAGAGCAAAACCGCACGATCTTTTTCTCCGACGAGAAAAAAAAAGAACCACCTTCTCTCTTCCAGCACTGAGCACGAAGGATTCCTCCTCCTAGAGTCCTGAGGGAGAGATCAGCCCGTTCTCAGTACTTGATTGCGCCTTGCAACGAAAAAAAAACTGGGCCAGACGTTGTTAAGCGATGAGGTGTTCGCCAAAACGTGATTCTTTACGAACGACTTCATTAATTAGACCGCTAGCATCTGCCACTCGAAAAAAAAAATTGTCTCTCCTTCTATAATCGCCTTGATATTTCTAAATATTTATCAGATCAATTTTTACTCTCAATTCTGATCAAATCATAAATTAGTTCGTATGAAAGAAAAAAAGGAATCATCAACAACCAATAACCGACGCTGAATTTGTGTGGAAATTCGGCGGTTGGTCAAATCGCGGTTCCTCGCGTGGCGTTTAAGGGATGAAATCGAAAGACGAGCCCCTACCGAAGGAGGGCAGTCGCCGCAATGAGAGCCTCCCGGTTGATCCGCCAGAGCGCCACCGTCCCCGCCATCCGGTTCGAGGCGTAACCTTCGGTCACGTGGTGGATACGGGATTGGCCGATTCCGCAGGAAACGGTTGGCCAGCCAACGGCGTTGGGGGTGGCCAGGAATCCGGCGTAAACGTCGTATTCGGAATACGGTGACGCGGGTCGGATCCGCCCCCGGCCTTCCAGGCAAACCCTGAGGGAGTCAGGAGCACGCCGCTCGCTGGCTCCCTGACACATTCGACAAGCGGCGTCGTAACTGGAAGCAACGCGCGGCTGGGGACCTCCGTAGAGAAACCAGGATCCCACGCGAGAAAAACACCACGCTGATAATAATAATAATAAAAAAAACAAACAATAACAAAAAAGAAAAAACTACACATACATATCAGTGCTACGAATTCAGATCAGTGATAATATTGTGACGTTTGTGCTTCAACCCCCCGTTTCTCATGAATAAGTCAGTGATCTCGGACTCTGGACTCTAGACTGACACCGAAATAACGAATAGAAATTTGAATATTCGATTCGAATGTGTACAGTGACCGTCGCAAATCGTTATCTGAAAGTTTTTCAGCGATAATTATCGCGCTAAGAGGTACGGCGCTGTTGCCCCAGGAGATACCCTACAGCATCACCACGCGGTCCGACGAGTGGTCCGGACTCCTGCCCAGCTCCACTATCGTGGGGGCTGGGGGGTCGCCATGGCTCGGACTCGGGGCCGGCGGAGGTGCCGGGGCAACGACGGGGGGCGGAAGTCCCGTGGACCTCGAAGGACACTGGGGAAGAAAATTGTACGGGGCAAGCGTCGCGGCGCCACCTCCGCCGCCGCACCATCATCCCAGAGCACCCCTCGTATTTCCTCTGCAAGACATGAGGCAAACTCTCAAGGAGGAACCCGTCCCCAGAGCCTGGCCTCAACCCGCCATCACCGACAACGGAACGTAAGTTCAATTTTTGCTTCCATTTTTGGGGTAGAATTAGTGAAAAACGTAGATAACGAGTCACGGATGTCGAAACGTCGATGATCGTCGAATCAAAATCATAGGCCTATCCGTCGAGTCTTACCACTGGCGTCCGTCGGACGGCGACGGAGTTTGACTACTGTGACAGAAGCCGTGGATCTACCAGACGCGCTTTGGTGTATTATACGTTTTCCTGACAAATTGGCTGTTTGCGTGATGCGGTAATACAGGTACGTCGCGGAATAATGATCACCGCAAAATTGAACAAGGCCGTAATCCTCTTTAAAACGAATCAGAAGGGGGTGGTAATCCTCTTACGTGTACCTAAACCGAACGCTGCATGACCCCGACATTGTCTAGCCTCGTCGGTATAACAACCCTCGAGTTTCCTAATTGGCTGTGGAAGTAGAAAAATTAGTCGTCGTCGTCTCAAGAAATTTACTAGGGCTCTGAAACTAAAAATAAACCTGGGCTAAGGAGAGTTTTCCCCATTTGGAAGTCGTGGGTACACTTCGCGGTGGAGAATCAACGAGGGTATCGGAATTGGCCTAATTGAAATTCGCCGGTCCGCGGTGTTAACTAGAGAATTGCAGAACGATAAAGCGTTGCAGTTTCGCGGTAACGGATCTGTACGACGTGTAAACTGGCGGAGAGCGGAGAACGATGCTACGGGCCAACGGGGTCAAAGGTGGAAGCGACGGAGAGCCGCGGCGGTGGTGGAAGCCGAAAAGGAAGGTGGATGGGATCCTCTAATCCAATAGCGGTTCCCTTAACTAACCCTCCTCTCCGCGGCGTGTCACGACCCACGTAGCGAAATCAAGTTAATGTAATTGAGAATTTTAGCGCCTTTTACAGATCCTCCTACCACCCTGGATCTCCGAGAGACTCTGAAAAAGTTTTTCCTGCGTTCCTCATCCCCCAACCCCTCCCGGGCACCGGTACGGGATCTTGGATAAAAACTGTTTATTAAATATCGTTCCGACCCAACCTTTCGGAAAATACTTTAAAAAAGATATTCAAAGAGAATTAAGATGAGTTCGGATTACGTTAAAGGCGAATCTCCGGTATGGGTGGATGGATAAATTATATGGGGTGTTGTTTATTTTTCTACAGTCGGTGCAACTGATAAGACAGCGGTACTGCACGTTCTTTGAAAGGCAGTAAATTAAACAAACCACGAGCTGCATTGCGGGGCTGGATTATATTCGGATATATTACAAATTGCTCATTATCTCAGCGTGTATTATTAATCGCGTTGGGTTTCCCGGTAATAAACAGGGGAAACTGCATTCGAGGAAACTCGGCCTCTGCGTGTAGTCGTATTTATCGTTATTCTACATCATTCGCAACAATTTCTCCCCGCTGTACCGCACTGGTTGAATTTCACTGCGGCGTATATACCGCCCGAATATTGCTATAACAAATTTATAGAAGGCGCGGGGGGAGTTATCGTCACATTTTCAACAACCGCAAATTGTGATCAGCACGCTTCGAATGAGCCCCACGCGGTTCACGTACCTGTACCTACTCACCTGCCCCTGGTTGAAACCGATCAACCGATACCCCGCGGTACACAAACCAGCGTGAAATCAAAGCAGCGGACTGAACAAATTTTCAAAAGCACTACACCCTTTTTTTACTTCTCTTTCATCAGGGGGCAAAGATGAATTTTCAAAGGGCAGTGTATCAAAGGTCAGAGTCAGAAACGACGTCGGGGTTAATTTTTCTTTTTCCGAGGGTGAGGCGTGAGCGAAGCTCGTAATTAGTACGAATGTCCTCCCTTTTCCTTTATGACTTGATCCTCGAGGACTTTGCTGTGTGGTAAAATATCGGATGGAATATGAAAATATGGAGGTAATACGTGGGTATAGAGAAAGCGTGGAAACCGGGCGCAAACAACAGCGATAGGCACTCGATAACGTGGTTGACACGTCTATAACCATAACGGGGACGTGAACAGCGATAGAGACGGGATGAAATGACGCGAAAAACAGCCGTTTAATAGAGGGATATTGGCGAGAAGTGACAATACCGTACTATACCATAGCCACGACCTCGTGTGGCCGATTATAATTATTCCGTACTGCTAAATTGCCTCTATGTGCAACGACTGTATAACACCGTTTGCTCATCCACACCTACATCTACACCTCGCTCCATAACCATTCTACCGTACAGTCTATTCGAAAAATCAACCCAAACCTCTGGACGAAATGAAAATTTGCTTGAGAAATTTGGAAAAATGGAAAGACAGCTGGCGATAGAGTGATTTTTTTCCCCATTAGTCCAAAAAGAGTTTGATTTATACGATCAGATACAACCGTATATGAAATTATATGCATACTATAATCTCGTATTATTTTATACAGTTTTATCTGAGTGCATCTGAGTCCCTTTTTCAATGTTTTGTATCATTTTATGAAGTTTTACATACTCAGATAAAGCTTCTCGATATATTATATGAAATTATATGGAATTATATACAATGTTGTATCTGATTTTATGAAGATCCTTTTAGTTTCATATATGTTTAATATAATTTTATGAAAGTTTACGAGGTTATCTGAAACTAGATGAAATTATGTAACGATGTCATGTGATTATAATTTTCTGCTATTCTATAAGGATAATATAGAATCACGAGTGACAAAAAAACCGACTTCAAAACCAAACTACTTAACCGATTTTCATGAAATTCATGTGGGACCAATCTGAAAGTATACCCTTTCGAATAAAAAAAGAATTTTCCAAATCGGTTGATAAATAACGGAGTTCTGAGGTAACAAACATTAAAAAAAAAAAATACAACCGAATTGAGAACCTCCTCCTTTTTTGATGTCGGTTAATAAATTAGATTTTGAGACATTTTTGTTTCCAAGAATACCATTTTTTGTCTGAATTATGAATTTCAATAGTTCACGAAAAATGGATTAGATCGTATTCTTGCTTCTTACTGCCAATAACAGAGTTATGACGTCAGCGATGCTAAAATGTATCTAAATATAGCAAAAATGCCGAAATTCGATTCCTTCTAGATTCCGCAACTATGATTGCAAACTTTCAACTAATTGACTTATAGTTTCCACTCAAAATTGGCTCATAATTCTCCACCCTGTGGATTGTAATCCAGTTCTCAATCATTATCCCGTTGATTATTGAAAATCTTCTTTGTAAACTGAATGCGGTTAATAATTTTGATGCGTAAACGTCGAACGATCCTTACGCACATTATACAACCATGGAATGGAGGAGGATGCGAGGTTACAAGGTAGGAATTGGTGCATAGCAAACGGGGCAAAATAATCGGACATCGAGAGTTATGGGGCGCGAACCGGCCGCCGGTTAATCAGCCACCGATAATTATCGACACGGGCCGTACATCACCCCTTCTCGTCTCCGACACCCCCTGGGCCACCGCGGGTCACCGATAGCACACACCGTCCTTTGCGACCTACGTGACAAACGGACCGCCAATCCCGTCATTTATTCCCTAAATTTACCGAAAATTTTTTGGCTATTCATTCCGGATCTTTGACGACTGTGTTTTTTTTATATTTTTCGCACTAAACGCATTGGAAATTATCTTCTTTGCTCACCTGGTTCCTGGTTTTCATCGTAGATCTTGCGGTGGGGGATGGGGGATGGGGGGGTGGCTCGTAAACCAGTTTATATACGCGGAGGGGTATCCGGCGCTTGTCGCCTTTTTCCCGCAATTAAGCTAACCCGCTTGAATATTTAACACTTTGCCAACACGAATCTACTACGGTGGTTTTCGGTACGGTTTGCTCTCTGAATTTTCTCACAGTTTCGTTTACTTTTCACGCTTGAAACTTTGTTATTTTGTTTGCACGGATCTCTTTATACGAACGAAACCCGCGTAAATTCTATAGGCCGTTAAAGGCGTCATTTTTAACGCCGTTAGAAAAATTAGTCCTTCAAGTCTCATGGAACGAGGAAATTTCAAGTGTCCAAAAAGCACGCAGGGTGGGGTTTGAAGGTCTCAATACGTATTGAGGAATTCGGAAAATCACGAGGGACGTCCCATCACTCAACGTCCGACCGAAAAGTTGAAACTTAAAACCAAGTTTGTAAGTTTTCATGGAAAAATACAATTAAAGAAAAGAGGGGGAGAGAAAAAGGGAAAATGTGTATAGAAAACACGCCCATCCACGGCTATGGAACATGGGATTTGCCAACAATTTTTCAACCTGTCAAAATAACCCGAAACCCGTGATCCTTCGGGATATACGTGCCATACAACTTGTTTCTGGCCATTCTGTTTAGCATATTTTTTTGTTTCATCCGCTCCTTACTTTTCTTCCTACACTTTGAACGGAATTCACTCGCAGTGGGCAAGCTTGAGGAAATTTTTTCTATGTGACACAGTTAATTATCGAGTGGTTTAATATCGTACGATTATATTAGAGTCAGGGAATTATACAATGAAAATGATATCCAGGTATATGTGTACAAACGCGACGTCCATTTCATTAGCAAAACGTCCTTTGGGTGGAATAACTTCACACAGTCAATTAATCATGGCCTACGTAATTGCAACGTTCACGCTCGACGTAGATTATGCGATCAGCGATAAAATATTATTAAACAGAAAATAAAATTGACAAACAAACAAAAAAACGCCTCTACCCTCCACGTAGTTATCTTTTGTTCCCCAGTAATGACTATCGCCTATCTTTAAACAGATTAACGCAAACGCCACGGTTTCTGAGCCTGGCCCAGTTCCTGACTTTTTTGGCCTTTATTTTTCACTTTCAATGTACGCTATAGTCCAAAATCGAATATGAAAACGCATTATTGATAACTAAAAGATGATCGTAACCTTAGCTGAAGTCCTTTGTCAGAGAAAAAAAATGAATTTCCTGCATAAGTGAGGAACGCGGATCAAAGATTCTTCGCACGACACTCGTCAGGACGTACAAATCGTTGAATACGCGAATGCCAGTGTTTCGGATGAGCGATGACGGGGTTGAAGGAACTGACTGATTGCGTAAAGAGGGTGAGCACGCGTTTAACGCCGCACCCAATTAATAATCCAGAACCTGGAATAACCGCGAGGTTATTTTGCTCTCTGAGCTTGAGGGCGGCTTTAATAGGATCGGATTTTTAATCGGTACCTGAAACTAAGCTCGCGAAATTTTTCGATACCGACGCGAAGGTGAGGTCGCCGAAATCCACGTTATTGCCTCGCCCAGCGTCCCACAGTCGATAGTTGCGTTGGCTATTACACCGAGCCAAGGGTCTTTCCGTGCCATTACTCAAAGATGGTACCGGAGTCCGGCGGCCTAATCTCAGCACATGAGACCTTAATGGGATTTTAAGGCGTTGAGGCCACCTGCGCGCAGCTTCAGACCCTGATCGTTTGTCTTTCCTTACTTCCTTGTCCTCTTCCGTCTCCCGGCGTCTTATTTCGTCCTCTTACCGATCGATGAATATTTTTCGACGAATATCGAATAACCGTAGGGTTTTCCTCTTGCATTGTTTCAGGGTCGGCGTGGGCAGAGCGTGCTTCGAAAAACAACCGCCGAGTAACCTGAGGAAGAGTAATTTTTTTCACTTTGTAATCGCTCTGTACGACCGGGCGGGTCAACCAATCGAAATCGAGAGAACGGCCTTCATCGGATTCGTCGAGAAGGATCAGGTGAGCTGAAATTAATTACGTGTATCGATTGACAATCTGTAACCCGGGGAACGGATAAACGGGATGAAATTTGACAGAGAAAGAAATTCAGAGGAGACTTAAGAACCTGGCAATCGGGAGGAGCTTCTTAGAGCCCAATTCACGGTTCCTCCAATCTACAGGGTGAAACAAAAAAATAATCAATATGATCTGAATACAGCGACTATTGAAAAAAAGCTTCAATTTCATTGATGAGATAATTTTACATCGATTTTGAAAAACGTCGCTGGTATGAAAACGGAAAATCAATTTCATTTTCAAACGTAAAACCAAATTTTGAACGAAGTCGTTTCTACGTTTTGAAAAATATGTTGAGGTTCAATTTTTTGGCCAAAAATGGTAAAGACAAAATACATAAATTAGTGAAATTTCGAGTATCCCTTTTTTCCAATTTTCATCCCCCTAAGCGATTTTTTGTACAAACTTGTACGTCTTCAGAAATATGAAATCACAGTTTTATTCATCTATTTTCTAACGTACCGAGCGATTCGTTGAAAGTTTCACTCGTTTCAAAATTATTTAGGTTATTTTTCAGTTTTTGAAAGAATTCCCCCTCAAAAAATTTGGTTCGTTGAGTTGGCCGGACGGAGCTCCTTCGGGGAAAATAAGAGAAACGGATAGTCGGTATACACCGTATATGGGGGATTCCACGTCAAATCGACCGAAAAAACGAGATTTTTTCCCTGACCCCTTTCGATTTGCTTGTCCTTTTGCACAGTCGAACTACATGTTGAAAGGATGAACTG
>JAFFZH010011014.1:0-35848 GCA_018420115.1 Euura saliciscinereae | reverse complement strand
GGATAAAAAAAAAATATAGACATAAACTTGAAGATGAAAAAGAAAAGAAATAAATATCTTATGACGAAAAAAAAAAAGAAGACAAAGAAAAAGAAAAACAATATCTTGGCGAATATTAAATAATATTAATAATAATAATATTAATAATAATTAAATAGTTTGACTGCGTAAAATAATATTCCAACAATGATTATTACCGATATATATTTATTTAAGAATTTTTATTGTTATCGGACGTACATAAAAAAATTTAAAAAAAAAATCAACAACTATACTGTAAAAAAAATATATATAAAGGAAATAGATGAAAAAAACAAAAACAATGATGAGGCAGTAAAACAGAAACAGAATATTCAAAGGGTGGCCTTCACTTATGAAATTTCCTTGGTTTTTAAAAAATCCTGGATCCATGTATAATATTATTGTGTATTATTATTATTATTATTTTTCATTTCTTCCCCAATTTCGCGCATCTATTTGAATAAATATCTTATTATCTACGAACCAAGAATAATGAAAATCGAAAAGAAGTGGAAATGAATTTTTTTTTTTTCTTAAAGTTTTAAGATTCGTGAAAAGGATGTGTAACCAAAAATAAATTGAACTATGACGCTGTTCTTTGGAAAAAGAAAAGAGAAAGAAAGAAAAAATATATAGATATATATTATATATATATTTGAATAAATATACTCATGTCGGTGTAACAAAGAAGACTAAAGAAAAACGAGAAGCAGCCACGTCGTTAAATGTGGTTTTAACACACAACATTTTGTAATCTTGAAGCTAGTACGCTCCATTTTAATCATTACCTCGATATTTTTTTCTGAGTGAATCGTGGTGCACGAATAAAAAAAATATTATAAAATTGTCTATCCGAACTTAGCGGACGCGGATGCTATATTAAGTTATTTAATTACGGTGACTCTTGTTCTATTATATTCATCTATTCCAAACCAGTATATTTTTCTATCTCTTATCAAACACTCATCAATAGCATAAATACAACAAAACAGAAGAAAGTCTTTTATTTTTTTCTTGATTCTTTTTTAAAACTTTTTTTTTTCTCTTTGCTTAATTAGAAGGTAATTTATAATTATTACTTCGTAGAATATACATTATGTATGAAAGAAGAGAGAGAAAAAGAAATAAGAAAAATAATAACATAATGAATGTATAACGCGTCACGAGAGAGCCGGGAACTGGAGCTGTAAATTGTACCTACTATTATAAGTTTAGACCTCGTCGTTGGTCCCTTCCCCGTACATAGTGAAAAAAAATATTATTATCCAGTTTTAATTTTTTTTTTTTTTCTTTACGCCGTATTTCCTTTTCTTTTTCTTATTTTCATCATATAAAGTGAATGAATGGATAAAAAGACGGCAAAAAAAAAAATGAAAACGTAAGATGAAACAAACTAAGAATGTACATTAACGTAGGATATAAATATATTTAAAAAGAAAAAAAAACAAAATATATATCAATAAAAATTAGCACACACACACACGCGCATACACAGTCGAGAGTGTATAATCTATTAATTTCTCTCTTTTCTCTGTTTAAATTATAATACAAAAAAAAGAAAAAAATTGAAAAAAAAACGTGTGGTAATGAAGAATGAATGCATGGAAGAAAGAAAGAAAGAAAGAAAGACGACAAGCGTTAGATCTCTTTAGCGCACGAATCTATATGATAATATAATAATAATAATAAATCTATAATAAGTATATATGAGAATAAAAATATATATATTTATACATATATATGTGAATTGAATATATATATAAATATCTATATAATTAATTGAGAAAGAAAAAGAAAAACGAAAAATTCATAAACAAATAAATAAATAAAAGAATAAAAATAACTGGTAGTAGAACAGTGTATGGGTATAGTGCGGGAAGAAATCGATAATTTTCTTCTTGTACTTATTTGAGAGTGAAGAAGAAAATAAAAATAAAAATAAGAAAAAATTGAAGAAAGAAAGAAAAAGAAAACCAACTCGTTAACGAGAAAAAGATAATAGGCATATATATTAATATGTAGATAGACGTTAAAGAGTAATAACGGGTTTAATTTAATCATTTCGAATTTGCCCCGATAATTTTTCTACGTTATATTAAAAAAATAGGAAATAATAATTTTAGAACAAAAAATGAATAAAAAATGATTTAAAAAAACAACAAAAAAATGATGATAAATCAATGAATAAAATTAATGAATAAACAAACAAAAAAACAACAACAACAAAACCAACTATATGAATATAAAAGAATAAGAAGAAAAGTGTTGTGTGAAAAAAAATGAATTTTTTTTTTTGCGCGCACTCTTTGAAAGGCTGTATTATTTAAACATTTGGCTGATTATTGCAAAAATAATAATGTTGGTGAAAAAAAGAAGAAGAAGAAGAAGAAGAAGATACATTCATAGACATATTTACAGGAATAATATACTTTTACTGTAATAATTTGTACAATATTATATGAATTATTAGTAATTAAAGTGTACCAACATTGTAAGTTCTCTTGTATTTACGTCCACCAATCCCCGCCCATAATAATATATAAACTCTCCTCATTTCCGTCGCTGCAATTGAGAGAATTCATTCCAGAGACTCAATTACACAAAAAGCATGTACAATAATTTTTTTTTTTTTTTACCTGCGTAATGCGACGAAGACAATAATTTTCAATCAAAACTAAAATTCAAATATGGGTCTGCGAGGTATTAGGAAGCTGTGGTAAAAAACTAACAGTTTATGAATTTGACTTTATTTGATGCAAAAGTCTGTAATAAATGGGTAAATACAATTAATTTAATCGATATCCTACTACTGCTCAACCGCAGAATAAGGTCCACAGTTTGAAGGAATTCTTTATCACTTCTCTATTGTGTTAATTGTTGAATGGTAATTTTTTTCTTTTTGTTTTGTTTATACATTCGTTATTACATTTACATGATACCAACTACTTCCATCATATTTTGTTACATAATTATTATTCTTCATTTTTTCTTATTATACAGGCGATGTGACCGAGTCGACTATTATACGTATATCTGTAAAAACTTATCCGACGATTGTTTTCATTATTTTTTTTTATTTATCTCTGTTTCAATTATTCAAGAACAAAAATAATAATGATAATGAAACAAAAAAAGAAATTCTGTTCGAATCTTTTAAGAAAATTCTGCAAACTGAAAAATAAACGTAACGTGCATTTTATTTGCGATACTTAATAATATACGAGAGAAAAATTCTATGGAATGGAAAAAAAAACAGTTGTAATATATTTTTTTTTTATCTTTTTTTTTCTTCCTTGTAAATTTACCTCATAATAATAGTAACATAAAAATATACAGATTTTTATTTTTATATTTTCAAAATCTTTCCTCGAATCACATTACGACGTTAACATACATATTATATATATTTTTATTTTTTTTCATTTAGCTGATTTTTCTAGGCACTGCTTTTTAAAAAAATTGCTTTTGATATTCTTCATTCGAAAAAAGCAAAAGCACTATAATTGTATACGTTATCGTTATTTTTTTTTCCCTCTCTCTCTTTCGCATTCTTATTTTCTTTTTCTTTTCTACCTTTATCTTTCATCATGAATAATCATTTTGTTTTTACCTAACGTAGGATTATTTACACTACGTTACATAATCATAAACCTGTATAATAATACTACATTTATTACATAATAATATATTCTTTAAAACTAAATTTCATTATTTTTAATAATAATCAGCTGTTTGTTTTAATCAATTATTATTATTTAATTTTTTTTTTTTTTTTTTTTTTTTTTTAGAGTCCTTAGCTCACAATCATAGAGACGACAGCCACGTAACAAATTATTTTTAGTTTTTTTTTATCTGCGGTAATATTTTCATATTATAGTTTATGTAATTACTTTGTATCATAAAAGCGTGTGTTTCTGTGTATGTGTGTGTGTAAAATTCATCCAATTACGGGCTTCGATAGTTGATGTACAATACGTTGTTGTTTTTTCTTTTAGTTACATTCGTTTTTAAAAAAATGTATATATATATTTTTTCCCCACGTTATTTCACTTATGTATAATGTAAAATTTTTATAATATACATATACATGGGCTGTGAAGAATTGGCATAAAATACAGAGATTAGATAATTATAATTTTTTTTTTGTTTCTTTCATTTTTCATTTTTTTTCTTTTTAATACATGTGTACGAACACTAGCAGCTGGGAAAACAACAAAGGCAATAATAATAATAATAATGATTATAATTTTAAATTCATTTTTATAATATAATCATAATAATTATAATAATATGAAACAATTTATTATTTTATCAGCTATATAAGTTGAGCATTATAAAAATCTGTTCCATTATTTCATTTTATTTTATTTATTTAAGGTACTTAATAAGGAGAAGAACATAAAAATATCGCAATAATCTTCTTTTATCTTTACTTTATGTTACTTTAACTTTATTTTACTACTATGTCCTACCAACCCAGCTGCGGAAATTCAACAACGTAAATAGAATTTAATAGAATTCAAAGGTTTCTTTCTTCTTTCTTTCTTTAAGTATGTAATTTAATTTAATTTAATTTAATTTGAATTTAATGTGTGTATCGTAAATTGTATAATGAAATTTTCAAAGTAAATGGTAGTTATAAGGTCATTCTGATATGGATCATCATAATCGCTATTGCTGTTACAAATCTACACAAATTTATACTTTTTATTTAAGATCCTCTGATATATTGGTAACTTTATCCGGAGATGGTGGGCACGTATTTTCTATCGGTTTATTAACGTTGTCCGTTATCTCAGCTTCACGGTCGCCTGTATTCTTCACGTCCTTTGTTATTTTGCTATCCACGATATCGGGACAATTTGTCCTGAAAATAAATCAGTTCCAAACAATCGTTATTCCACAATTAAAATAATCAATAAAAAACAAATAATAATAATAACAAAAGTCTCACCTCTCTCCCACGATTTCGCTAGGGTTTGCGTTATCGTCCGCCGTATTTATAGAATCTACGATCTGAACTTTGTTGTTTATAACTTCGGACTCCGTCGACGTTTGTTTGGGAATTTCTATCGCCGGTGTATCTCCTCCGCCGATAGCTTTAGCTTCGACGGTATTTTCTAACGACGTTTCTTTCTCAGCCGGTGCGAGCGTGGGTGTGGGCGTAGGCGTTTCTGCGCTCTCGTTTTTACCCTCCTCCTCCTCCGCTGCTTCTTTCGGCTTATTATCGGTCGCCGCGTTCCCATCTATGCTCAAAGCACTTTCAAAGTTATCAAAATTGGCCCAGCCAGTTTGTTCGCTTTGTTCTTCACTCGCCACGTCCCAAGGATTGTTAGCAGGTATCGTCATGCCTCGGCATCTTCGCTGCGTCGAATCCCAGGCTGAAATAATTTTGTTAGACTTTGAAATAGAGCCGAGATTATCTTGGGCTCATTTTACTCACGATCCGTAGAATCCACTTCCATATGTAGATCCTGCGGTTCGTCGTCGTCGTCGTCGTCTGAAAATGAGTTGGAATTATGCCGCAGCTGTTTTGTGGGCCAGTTACGTTTGTCGATCACAGTCTGGAACGTTAGTTCACCTTCGTCGCCCCATTCTCCGACTCCGCAGCTCTCGTCTAGACCTGCTTTTTGCTTCTGTTCGCAAACCTGAACAAACAAACATTGTTAGATATAACCAGACACGTTATTCCACGTTAATCTGATTCAAATTTACTTTGTTGAACATCTCTTCTCCCTTGTCCAGATCCTCCTCGCTGAGGTTGAAACCGAAGGAATGTACCTCATCGACGGAATTGCTGTAAAAAAAAGAGTTAAAAATAATTCAATCGTTTTCAGAGATACTCAATATCAGAGTAACTCGATTTCTCTAACGTACTGAATACTTTCTTCGCCGTCGTTGAATTTGTCATCGTTAAACGTGCAGCTTTCCATAAATTCGGAGGTCATCTGTTGACCCTGATAATTGTCGTACATCTAAAACAATGAGAAAACAACGATTCATTGAACTGAAATTATGATCGGTTATCCAATCACGAACCTGTTGCGCGTGATTGCTGTGAGGATAAGAGCTATAATCGTCGCTATTCTCCTCAGAGCTGGTCATGTAAGGCTGTTGTTGTCCGCCCTGTGAATAATTAACAGTTATCAATCGAGTCTAGAGAGATTTTAGAAACTTTTGTTGAACATATATTATATACCAGATATATTTTATGAGTTTTGTTGATATCTGCGAGCTGATTCGTGGCGAGAGCTTCCCACTTGGTAAGACAATCGGAAGATAAATTTGATTTGAGAAAACTTTCAAGTTCGTTGCTCTTCTCGCATTGGGCTATTATATTGTTCGCTATGTTTATCAAGTGCCCCATGTATCCTTGACGTATACCTTTTTCCTCGCCCCTAGAATGAAAATAACGCAAAACGGTCAATCGGACATCGAAACCGTATCCTCGAAGGTATAAATCGTCAAAATTCTCACTGTTTCGTATCGTTATCCTCCCAGGCTTCTAATATTCGTTCGATTATTTTACATTTGACAAATATCTGCGAAAATAAGTAAATAATATTCGTTAGAAATTCATCGTAAAATACAATATCTCCAATTTTCCTGCTCACATGCTCGTTCATCGCGTTGTTCTCATCCTGTATATCCGTGTTGATCGCCAATGCTATGCACTGTTCAACTTGCGTGTGTAAAAAATTGTTGTAAGCGTACTTGAAGAAGAGATCCTGGAATAATAAAACGGCATTTGATTAGTCTTCGAAGAACAGAAATTTCCAAAAGATAGACTCACCAGAAGCACTTGAAACGTTCCCAGCTCAGCCAGTTTCTCACGAATTTGAATATTTTCCGTCGACAAAAGAGTCACCAACAGTTTGGCCACGTGTAGCCGCGTATTTCCCAGCGGCGTTTGCAAAAGGCCCGCCGTTAATTTCACCGCAGGTTTCTGTAAGGAATGTCGCAGGATATTGAAGACCAGGAACTGGATTTTTGTCAAGCAATTGCCATATAACTCACACTTGGGGGCTCTATTAGCAAGTTATGCAGCTTTTCAAGGTACGGCAACGTCGCAATTGTGATCTTAATGCGCTGCTCGTTGTCGTTTGCGTCCTCCCTCCCGTTGCCGTGGTTGTCCATTTCGTTGAAGGCGCTGAAACGATTGTTTCAAAGTTATAAAATCGGCAAACGAAGATTCAGAACGATTTTTCAGACCGAAAACCACGTACTTGTTCGATCTCTGACCCAGGAGAACCAGAAGCACCTCGATTCCCCCGACTATACTGCTCTCGGTCTTTTCCCCGGACAAAATCGTCTCCAGCAAGAGACCGACGGTCTCGGTTCTGCGGAGGAAACGGAATATTACATCGATCACGCGATACTCGAACTTTTTTCCCCACTTACGATTCGAGTCTGTTCAGAATTGGGTCTGGATCGTTGCGCTCTGTAATCGGCAGGCAGTTTTCCCTCCCGGCTTTGATCATGTCGCAGAGTAACTGCGCGGCATTGCCGTGTCTCCCGGGTTCCGAAGTCGGCGACAGAAGTTCGATTAATCTTTTGACCAAGTTTTGCCCATCGAGCCACTGTCGGACGAGAATTCGAGTTAGAATTTAGTTTTGCGGTGAAGTTTTCTTTTTGTCCGAGTCTTACGTTAAGTATATTTTGTCTCATTTCGCTGCCTTCGACCTGCGTAACAAGTTTAAGCACCAAATCCATGATAGCCGAAGTTTCTAAATGCTGTAAAAGTAGATCCACGCAATGCTGTCGGCTCTTAAGAAACTCCAATACCTGCAAGCACGTGAACTGATAGGAGTACCAATGCTGGTGTGGAGTAGAAGGAAATGGGGAGAACGAGAGAGAGAAGGAGCGAGGAAAAGGAAGAGAGGAAAGTTTCATCATCAGTCATCGATCTTTGAAGAAAATTTGACTAAATATTCAAATAATTACTTGATCACTTTTTCGTGCAACAAGTACGCCAATCGTTTTGCTGAAAAACGACGCCAGCAGTGGATTCAGCGGCGGTTCTGTGTCTATGAACGAATACAGCTTGGTAAGGAGGGCTTCGTCCCCTGGAGGAAGAAAATCAGTGAGTTTCGACATCGAATAACGAAGAAATCGCTCATTTACGCTTCTACCTGCTAACTTCTCGTTTAGCATCGGTACGTCGCAGGTCAAAAGCTCGCACGCGACATTTGGGTACTTGTATCGCCAGCGCTCTTCGACTTCGAGGGAAGGTTCTCTGGTCGTGAGGATCACCAGTTCCTCCATGACCTCGGGTTTAGTCAGACTAGAAAATGAAACGATAAAAATTGTGGACGGTGTTAGAATCATAAAAAAAAAATACTCACTATTCGACGAGCTTTTTATTCTGGCTTTTACACTCCTGCAGGATATCTTCCTCGTCCATGAGCTCGTGTAACGTGACATTCTGGAATTAGCGTGTTCGCGTTTATTGATAACCTGAATATCGAGGATGAGCCGAGTCGTGTTACCTCTTTGTTGAGCAAGGCATCGATGTGAGGCGAGGAGACGTAATTATTCGTCCAGAACATAGCGGATGTGATGTTGGTTTCCTCAGTTCTAGCTACATCAACTCGTTAGATATTCCCGATTGAACGTTGTATTAGTTTGTGGCGTGACGCGGTTCTTCCGTCTGTCGTGTAGAATAAATTATTCGAACATAAATATCGTTAAATAATTAATCATGAACAACACACGGTGTGTGAATGAGCGTGTAACACGTCGTAGAGGATAAGAACTGTGCGATAAATCTTCGACAACATTTATCCCACGGATATGTTATTTGATAATCGTTTATCACCGGAGCGTTAGATCGGCTGTATAATCATCGTCGTTGTTCGTACATCGTACGATAAAGACAAGTATATTAAAACGTCACTTTATTCAGATTAAAATAAGAGCAGAAAGAACAACCCAGACGTCGTACAAAAGTCTTCGATGATAGTTGCGGTTACCTTTACTATAAAAATCGCGATTATCGCGATTTATCGAGACTCGCCTCCTCAACTCACTAACCAACGGACATCGAATTACAAACATCGAGACGGCGGACTCGCGCCATCGCGTAAAAACAAAAAACCGATAAATAATTCTCACTAATTAGGCAATCTCTCACACTATAGTTAGACACTAAATTACGAGTGATGGCGATGTTTTCCAATAGGGAGGAATGAGAAATGGGTGCGTCATGATTGAATACGATTTTTAGAACTATAAGAATTGTAAAATCAACTTCAGGTTGTTCATCGTAAACGGCTATCAATTTTCAAACGCCACGTGACGTCACACAGTACCTCGGCGCCTCTATGCTCGGCGCCATGTTAATCTGTTGACCATGGTTGTCGCCGGCGCTGCCAGACGGTACTACTGTGCCTACTGTGCCACTATGGTGAGTCCACAATGGGAGCGTAGTACGCGGAGGTTGACGTGTACGTGTTCACGTGACCCAGCAAAATCTGTGACGTCACAACATAAGCGTACATTAGGTCCGCGTATGTCGCATTCTGGACTCACCATGATGAAACAAATTGAACAGCGCCATTTCTGGTGCTCATTTACCGCGGGCAGTTTGAATTCATATGGCGTATTATATTTGAACGCGCTGTCGCGATGTCGTACGTGCGTGGTACGTAGATTGTATGAATCTTCGAATTGTTTCATGCTCTTGCGGCAGGAAAGGTACCCGTCCGCTATCCAGGGTATAATAGAGATCAGTGTACTGTGCGTAAAAGGTACACACAGTACCTTTGTGTGACGTCACACGTGACGGGGGAAATTCAAAAGCTGTATTTAAAAAAAATTGATTTACGTGAAAACCAAGAATAAACAATTAGGTGCAATATGTTTTTCATAAATCCTAATCATCAAATTATCGGATATGAGAATGAAAAAATTCATAAAACTTCCCTACTTTACCGATATTTGGTACCGATTTGTACTGGTAGTCATAGTATCGATGCCGATAATATATTGGTAATGAAATATCGATATCATGGAAATTGGCTCATCTAATATGTCATACTGTTCCTTTTTCTTTCGTTTCCATTCTTCCTTGTGTTGACCTGTTGGGTTCGTGGATATTGAGGTGGTAGGGAAGATGTATCAATATCTCGTGAGAGTCAGTTTATACTGTATACGGGTATTTATTTTGGGCGGATTAATTAACCGGTCCGTACAGTATCACAGGTCAAACTACACTGGCTTATTATTACTATGGTAGATTCTAACTCTAGCGGCAATGTACTGGGACTATAGTGTGGGGGATACCGCACCTTGGTTGTTCATTCGTTTATATTTATACCTAAGTTGCCAATTGTAATTTTCTTCCTCATAATGTATGTAACACGGGTCTTACCTGGCAGAAGAGTGCACGACGGTGGTAGAGGGTCATCTGAGTACGCTATAGACCATCTGGGCACAAAATTGCTCGATTTGAACGCGTAGTACTATTTTCGCGAACCGAAGTTGGTGAATTTGTGTCCAAAAGAGTGCACGGCGGTTGAAAAAGGTCATCGGAGTACGCTAGACCATGTCTGGACATTTTTTTTCTCCAATGTCGACCACCGTGTGTTCATTTTCGGTATGATAAGACGAAAAATCGCGTTTTCAAGCCAGGATCCATGAAAATTATTTTTTCTCTTTTCAACTTCGACCACCGTGTCTTGATTTTCCAGACTGCGTCGAACGAGCGATGAGCGCATTGACCCTGAAATAAATTACAAATGGCCAGATCCTATTTGGCTCTTTTTGCTTCAATGTATGATTTAGGAAAAAAAAATGTATGATGTGTTCAATAATGCGAAGTAAATAAATGACGAGTTAGGTAATTTGTATGTACCTTTGTACCTGCAGTTTGCGTGCTTTACACCTATATTTAAATAAATAAGTAAATAAATAAATAACTATAATATGAACTCATAAGAGGCTAATAAAAAAAATAAGAGAGCTAAAACAAGCTGCTAAATGAAAATTTGGCCTTGGTATGCATAATAAATCCAAATATGGCTGTACTCCCATTTTTTCCCCAATATAAACAGTCACTGGGATCAAATACAACAGTTGTATCGGTACATTCGATACATATGTGTTTAGTATTGATACTCATAAGTCATAAATATCGTCACATGAAATATCGATATATCGATAAAAAAAGTGTCAATATGGAATATATCGATACGAAATATCGATATATCGATAGAAAAGTGTTAATATGGATATCGATATATTGATACGAAATATCGATATATCGATAGAAAAGTGTCAATATGGAATATATCGATACGAAATATCGATAGAAAAGTATCAATATTGAGAATGTCGATACGAAATATCAATATCGAGATTTCGATACAAAAGTATCCATATCGCAAATCACTACAGTGACTGGGGGGGATTCCCAACAAGGCGAAAAAATAGACACTCTGAGACACACAGCGATAGGATTGGACGGATCTAAGGGGAAGTACCAATGATATTACAGTGTCTCAGCGTGTGACTCTTGTTGGAAAGCCCCCTAGATTATATATCCACATTAAAAAAGGGACGACGACGCCGCAGAGTATTTTCCAAATAGTATTCAAACATGTCGAATTTGAAGGAAGAATCTAGGTGGTCGTCGTTAGCTTTCCGAATTCTAATAAACACCGCGTCTCATCCTATTGAATATGCAAAAGTTTTGATACAGGTACATACACAGATAGAGAGATTCAGTGTTTAAAAACTCTGAATCTTTTTTAGGTTATATTCGCTCTACTTCTATCCGATTTTTCCGCAATCAATCACTCAATCATTCATCATTCGCTCATCCCAGATTGGACACGAACCGATCCCCCCACGAGCTACGACCACCGTTTTCGGTCAACCGGCTCTTTCACTGCCGAATATATTCCAGTACGGTGAGTCCGCTCTCGTCTCGCTCCCGCTGCGCGATCTAATACCCTTCGATTTTTACAGTCAAGTACATCAAGACCGTCGATGGTCTGTCCGGCTGCTATCGAGGACTCTTTCCCAAGCTCTGTGCCAATGCCGTGAGTACCATCGCGTTCCAGAAGACCGCCGAGAGCATCACCTTCGCCAACGAACCCGACAAGCAGATCGACGAAGACGATTTACCAGAGCATGAGAGGTGCGTCAATAATCTAAATGTCTCTAATCGTTAAACGCTGACTTTCCTCCGCAGGAGAATCAGGTGCGTCAACGAACTCCTCAGGGACTTGGCCAGCAGGATAGCCGCGATAATAGCCAGTCATCCCCTGGACGTCATCACGCTTAGGATGATGGCGCAGTTCGTTGGCGGAGAAAACAAGTACAAGTAAGTATCTAAGCTCTGTTTGATCACGATTGAGGTTCATTTTATCGTTAACAGCGGACTGGTCGGATCCATAATGGAAATATACAGAGAGAATGGGATCTCCGGTTACTTTGCTGGCCTGGTGCCACGTCTGCTCGGAAATATTGCATCTCTGGTCATAGCTAGCTCCGCAACTTATGCTATCAACAAGTACATCATTCAGGATCGCGAGATGCGCGCCTACACCGCAGCTACTATGACAGTAAGTTTGCTCCGGAAGCCGAAACTACTGCGAGTAGAACCATGGGACGACTGCCTCTTCGAATTCTTTGAATTTTGGATAAAACCGGGTCACGTGGCTCTTGAAAATTCCTGGAAATTTGTTTGAAATCGTTTTATCACCGTTCAAAGATTGATCTGGATCCAAAAAACTGAATCCAAGTCTGAATTCCTTCTCATCAGGCCTTAAATTATGAAATTGATCCCTACATGAATTTCATCGACTAAAATTATGGGTTCTAATTATTTCACAGTTCCTCGCAAGTGCCATAACTTATCCATTCTTGGTAGTCTCTCATTGTATGGCGGTGAATGACTGCGGGTGAGTAGAAACGACCGACGTTCACCGATTGATGAGATACGAAGTGAAATTAATATCGCTTTTTTCCTTGTTGGATAATATCAGATTGGTCGCCGGTCTCCCGCCCCAGATGCCGATCTATGGAAGTTGGGTACAGTGTTGGACGCACCTCTCTGCGAACAACCAGCTGAAACGTGGGAGCAGCGTTTTGTGGCGTTACTACACAGGGCCTCAAGTAGTAATGAATGGTAAACCGATAATGATAAACAAGGACAATTTTTATCTGCAAAGTGGTCAGTGATCCGTTGGATCCAAATGGCACACGGCACAGACTCGTGGCGGATTTGAGACGTCAGATTATGATGATAATACCTAATTGAGTTGATGAAAAACTGCATAATTAGCGTGTGAAAGTTGTATAGTAAAGAGAAGTCGTATGTTATACCGTCGTGTAATATTCGTGTATTTATTAGACCGACTCTATGTTTCCTAATCATTTAATCGTAATTTCGCAAGTTTATTCTATTCCTACTAAACTTTAGTCGCCCGATTATTTACCGTTAGATTATACATGTATATAATTTTTGTTTATGTTTTTTTTTCTCGTTTTTCTGCAATTATTCTACTATCAGGAAATTTTACACTCTTTGAATAGAATTTATCAAACAGAGTCAAAAGCCAAAACGTCTGTATAACGATCAATAATTGTTGATTCGAATAAAGCATTTGTTATGAACAAAATATATGTCTGTAATAATAATGATAAAAATGTAATTTTTAAAAAATGAGGGGCACAATGATAGTTCATTTCGATTCTATCCGTATTTTAGAAAAAAACATTTGCTTTTAAATCAGATTCACGATTATAAATGGCAGGATTGTAAAATAAACAATTATTGTTATTAAAAAAGCTTATCTGACTACTTTATTTCAACATCATCTACACATAAACAAAATAAAAATATGTTCGTTCTTTTTGTTTCTTCTTCTTCTTTTCAATAATACATTTTTTTTTCTCAAGCATAAAATATGATTTTTTTTTCAAAGTTCGGAAAGTAGTAGTAATATATTTTTTTTATCGATGTTAACAATTATACATCAGCATAGATTTTTTTTTGTTTTTAAACTCTTCACAAAGCATCCGAGAATGTCATCGGATGCGTATATCATATTTATAGTATATAACAAGAATTATCTTTTCTTTTTTCTTTGCTTGTTTCTCTTAATATCTTTTTATATAATAACTGAATTGATCAATGAACGTCATTTAATTGCATAATGATAATAATAATGATTTATATTGATTATTGAAAAGCAAATACTAGATAGGTGTATACTATGGTATATGATTATTATTCCTGCTATATTATTTTTTCATTTTTATTGCCTAAGCGTTTCCATAGTTTTTTTTTTCAAATTTCTTTTTTTTTCTCTTCATCAATATAATATAATAATATACAGTTTTACATGAGATTTTAGGGGGTGGCCTTGCAATCGGTTTTTCGAATCATAAAATAAATATCTGGTGGGTGTCTATTATAGTGTGAGAAGAAATTCGTCCTCAGATTAACGATAAAAAATATTTTTTTGAATATAGAAAAAAAAAACAAAGTGAAATTTCCGTTTCAGTCGAATGTTATAAAATTAATATCGCAATTTCTTCTATATTCATTCATTGATTTTTTTGACTTTTTGTAAAAATATGCTGTGACAGACATTGAGCAATGATTTCTATAATTAAGAAATTATCAGACAAGAAAATTACAGTCAAACATATTAATTAAAAAAGAAAAAACGGTATATCAATATTCGTTTGATCAAGTCCCAAAATATTCTATTTTATTGACTCCGGTAAATTATCTAATAATATCAAAGATATCGTGGATATATTGTATTTTATTGTGCAGTAAAAAATAAATTAGTCATTTATGGGTAGTTTTTATAATGTAAATGCATGAATTATACAACTACGATTGAAATATCGAAGCTTCAACAATTAGGCGAAAAATAACTTTTCCTCTTCTTTCAAATTATCGCTCGCAGATTTGAATAAAAAAAATAATAAAAATTGAACATTTCGCGTTTGCGTACATCGATCTACCTTCAAAGACTTTGCGATAAGAGATTTTTCGTTATTGTCTATTATAGAGTATCCGATGTGATATAAATCTTTCATGAATTATTTCTTTTTTGATACGTAGGATTTTCACAGTATTTATCCTCAGAGATAAATTTATGAGAATTATTTATCCGTACGAGCTACATACATTATTGAGACTATTTTTTTTTTTCAATTAGCCCTTAGTAACTGCGTCGACATTATACATATATATAGTCTTTTACATTGAATCTCATTATTATTTATATTTATTCTTGTTTATTGCTATGAGAAAGAAGAACTATATTTAATAATAATAATATCTACTAACGAATACTGAGTAATATTCTATATATTTGTATCTATAAATAGATTCCACACGGTAACTTAAAAATTTTCGTACCAAGAAAAAATATTATTTACAATAGCTGCTTTTGAACATACATATTTTATTTTTTCTCGTTTATACATATAATATGTGATAATTCTCGGCGTATTTATGCCGTTACTGTTATATGTATACATATATATATTTTTTTAAGGTACTAGTTTATATAACTTTAATCGATATCTCCGAACCCATTTCTAATATTATTAGTGTCGCGTTAAACACATAGAGAAAGAAAGATAGAGAGAGACAAAAATATATTACTTTCTAAAAGAGTGGAATCATAAAATGAGAATATAAAATGGTCAATTAGTTTCAGATCTAGTTTCTTTTTTCATTCAACGGCAAGCAAACACAATTCTTTGAAAATATCGTTTATAATATCCCCAATATTGGTATCAATTGTGTAAATTCTTCACTCATTTTATTATCTATGATGATAATCTCGACAATTATTGAGTAGTTGGAACGATACACTTTTTCCTCCTCCTTTTTTTTTCTTCATTATCTTAAATAAACAACTCTGGAACGTTTTTAGTTTTTCTTGCTTCCATTTTTTTGTTTTCCTTTTCTTAAAAATAATCGTGTTTCAATATTATATTCAACAGTATCATCTATGTTACAATATATCCAATATTTCTCAAAATTCTTCAGCTTTATGTATATATGCTCAATAAATTTTCTCAATATTCCGAGTAATACTATATGTTCAATTATTATTTAATTTCTAGAAACAGTTAATGACGGAAATAAAGAAAACAAAATTTGGACACTTAGATTATTTCAAGTCCAGCTCAAGTTCGGGACTCTCTACGGTAAATGGTCTGAGATTCTCAACTATAGGCGTTTGATCAGGATCCACCCGTATACGAATTTTATTTGTTTCTAAAGACCTCGGCAGAGTCCTAGGCAGATCGTCTTTGTACGACGCTGGCGAAGGCGGCGTGTACGGTACATAAATTCTCACGACGTCTGGACTCGGCTGATGAGGAGTCGCTCTGGGCGTCGGTAAACCTCCGCTCCCCGAACTACCGTCTGAAACGTTGCTCTGTGTATCGAGGCTATTATCTAGAGCCTGTGACCTAGTCGCCGAACTGAATACCGACAAGTCGGCGGTAGACGTTACCGAAGTATCGGCTAACGAACGACGAGAACCGTTGGGCGACGCTCCGTCATCCATGCTTGGGTCAAACGAAAACTTGCTCCCTGCGGAGGAACAATTTATACCCATATACAACAAAAATTATATAAAACAAAAACAAAACTCATTCTATTTTACTATCCCCTCCGTATAAATTACTTGATTCTCCAGAACACCGGCGAAATCGAGTAGACGTTTATATTTTAATGCTTGATTCGCAAATCTGTTGTGCCAGGAGTGGAAATCAACTCGTTGAGTTTTTTCTTGTGAGATATCGACGGGATACTGGGATTAGGTAGAGTCATGCACCGACGATTGAATCGCCTCGATCTAATCTCCCTTCCGTCTGTTATTAACGATAATTTGTTGTTGAGACGTTGGATTATTAAGAAAAAAATAGAACTTGATTTCGTAATGGAAGTATAATTTTAATAACGAGAGCAAAAGCTGTGTAATGAATAGGAGGAAAAAACTGATACAGATGTGCGAAGGTAGGGAAAAAATATTCGTGTTTCGTGTATGTTTTTTTTTAGGACGACATGCGAGGAAATTAAAACAGATATATTCTATTGAGTGGAGTTTCTTTTTATTAACAATTAGATTATTATTATTATTATTATTATTACTAAACGAGTATAAATTACACAATGAAATAAAAATAAACTGTAATCTATTTTTCTTTTTTTTTTTTTTTGCTTTTCTTGAATAGTTTAATATATCTGTAAATATATTAATAATGAATTTTTCTAATAGTATAAACTTGATGCTGTAAATGAGTATTTTACTTATTATGGTGCAGATACGAGAAAAAAAATAGGAGGGATATGAGAAAAAAAAATTCTAGTCGACATGCAATAATTTCCCATATTACCCTAAATTTATTTATTTCTTCATCTTAGAGAGTTTGTTTTTTTCTTCTTTTCATAATCGAATATTAGAGTATTAGTCAAAATTTTAGCACTGGGTAACGAAAAAGATAAAATAATAGAATATTTTTACAGCACGAAACGAGGATTAATTAATCGAATATTATTATCAAAGAAAATATTTTAGTATACAATATTATTAACGTATTAAGAGTATTTTTCGCGTAGTTTTCTATCATACGCTACCGTAATTCCAATAAATCCATTGCTTTCGAACGATATTATCCTACGCTCTGCTGATTATCACATCACCGATGGTTATTATAACTTCGTTCTAACGACCCCAGAGAAAACTATCGCGCGTATTAATGGCCTATTAGAAAAATTTAATAGTCTATCTTCACTGACGATAAGGTGATTAAGTACTTGCTGGCAAAGGAACATAAGTTTAGAGCCTTTATATCACGAAGCCGCTTTCATATGCTAAAGCGTGAGATAATTTTTTTGAATGAATTTGAGAACCCGAATCATGTGAGTCTAATAATTTATAGAAATTAAGCATCTAGCTAAATGTGAAAATACTGTGTAGACGGATTATCGAAGAGCACAAAGACGAGTAGATACAAGATCTACGATAATCTCAATAATTAGTACGGTGATTACTTTTCGTGTAAGTGATTAAAATAATAAGTTGTATCTATAAACGAAGCAATAAATTCTTCAAGACAGTGACGTCTCGATATTTTAATTGCCGCGCGATTGTGTAACGCATATGATATAATTGATTCATCTAGAATATTTCGAGTGAGATTAAACGCTGTTGAACAATTTGAATAGGCTTCTATGGTAGAAAATAATTAGCTAATAAATCTAACGAGCGAGGATAAAATATCTTATCCTCGATGGCAAGAGAATTCTCAATAGAATTGAGAATCGAGACGGTTGCTTAGAAAATTCGTATCGGCAAGATGAAAAATAGTTATTTTGTACAAAACACATAAATCGGAATTTTTTGTATAGAATATCCTGAAAAACGTTGAATTGAATTGCGTTCAATTAGATCCCCTAGATGGATTGGAGTTTTATAATCTCGTGTTATAAATGACCAATTCATCGTCCGATTCAAGATCATTGTCAGTCTCGTCTTCTCCGCTGGTACTACCGCGGGCGGAGTAAATTATACTGGGATTGGTACTACTGTATATCACACTTTCACTGTCTGTAAACTCACCCCCAAGGCCACCGCAACCAGCAGGGTCAACCGGGGTTGAATTTTCTCTGTTATCCTCCGTTACTGCAATGTCCCGACGGAGAGCAACCGACTCTCTCATCACGTGTTGGGCTTCGCTGAACTCTTCGCTCCTTCTTCCGACCTGAAAAAGCATCCAAATTCGTTAATAATCGTCCTACGATATTGAAAATCGTCAATTCCCTCGAATATCCACCTTGCTAGTGAACGAGGGTTCCTTAAACGAGCCGAAGGGAATCCTGGGCATCTCGTGCGGCAGAGGAGGCCCAGGATAATCGAGTTTAGACCGTTTCAACTCCTCCATGCTTCTCTCCATCGCAGTTATCACCGTGTCGTCGTCAAAACCGAAATTCTTTTCCAATTTCATCTGAAGATACCCGCAGAACTCGTCGAGACTCTCCATCGGTATTAAATAACGCTTGTGCATCTTCATCACTGTGTAAGCCATCGACGGCAGAACTCGATCACCGTCCAGCAAAAATACGTCCCAGATGCGGAGACCCAGGCTGACCGGAGTCTGGAGGGTAAAAAATACATTTAAAAGTACGTTAATTGATTCTAAATTGTGGTTTTTTGCTCAATTAAGAGAGAAATTGTTCCTTTACTGTTTAGAATATTGAATTACCCTTTCTTGAAAAACGACGAAGAACCATTTAAGAGCGTACAGAATAGAGTCGCATCCACATTTATCAAGTTTGCGTTTCAATTTCGGCAAAAACTTGTTCATTATTTTATCATGGTGTTCGATGAATCGATTAAGCTTCGGAAATCCATCGACGTAGAAGCCTGAAACGAATTCGACGAATTAAAATCTTGTATAAACGATGAAAAACACGTGAAAAGTATCTTTCTCACCGTGCATGCTGTACTTTTTATCCGCCAGGAGCACCGAGAGTCCCCAGAAGGCGTCTTCCTCGTCCATGTAGAGCAGCAGGAGTCCCGCGAGCACGGACATCCCCTGGCAATAGCCGACCTCCATGTTGTACATGCTGTAAGCGGCGAGGACGTAGAACATTGATCTCTGCTTGATGCTGTATCTCTCCCTGTAATTGATGTGGTCTCGATACTGCCTGGCTACGTCGGCATCGATCTGCCTTATCTCCGTCGACCACTGTCTGGCCAGTCTCAGCATCTCTTCGTACTTTCCGGGATGTTCCTGCTTCAGACTCTGCACCCCGAGGAGCTTGACCCACACCTGACCTCTCAGGCTGTTTGGAATGCCCTTGTATATCCTACGACGAAGTTTGTCCGTTGTGGCCGGACTGTCCCACTGTTTGATCATCTTGAGCCATTTTTTGATCCTCTCTAGCTCGACGTGTCGCAGTCTTACTTCGTTCGGATCCACTTTCTGTGGTAGCCGCTTATCGCTGTGGAAAAAATCGGAGTTAGGAAAACGTCGGAGAGTCTTAGCCCGTCTTACTCACTGCATAAATCCGTATCTGTCCGTCGTGTGATAAACTTCGAAACCCGGATCCTCCCAGGGGTCGATTTCGGCCCCGTTTTCTCTGCCTCGGTCATAGCAGCTGAATATTCTATCCCGCTCTGCAGCTGACCGCTTCAATAAGTCTTCCTCATTCATCCCACGTTAGAGTTGCGTAACAAACTCTAACGAACATGCCGCCCTTTTTGATAGAGTGCCGTTTACGTTAAATATTTATCTGGAAACGTAACAGGGAAGTGTTGAATCGGTGAATCGGATAATTCAAGGAAGTAATTTGCAGGAAGTTAAAACAGCCAACGGATGTGGTTTGGAGATAAGCGGAACTCTGAGACAAAA
Source organism: Euura saliciscinereae (assembly GCA_018420115.1). Classification (NCBI taxonomy): domain Eukaryota; kingdom Metazoa; phylum Arthropoda; class Insecta; order Hymenoptera; family Tenthredinidae; genus Euura; species Euura saliciscinereae. Next base: position 15,421 of record JAFFZH010011014.1, on the reverse strand, counting down.
ATTTTTACCTTGTGTGATGAATTTTTGCCTGGATATTAGGAATGTGAATATAAGGTCAAAGGTCAGGGTTTTAACCTAAATTCCAACGTTCCGCGAAAATATACATATTTCGGAGATAATTAAACGGTTGAATAATTGACTGCGGCCAGTTTGGCTAAATTAAACGGTACATTTCGGTCTGTTGTTGTAATATGGCTGTTTTTCTGACTTTTGACAGATCGGGGGCGATGACAGGGAGAGGGTTATGCCCTGGCGTGACTTTGGGTAGATATTTTTTTTCTGATTAAAGATAAATTTCAATCTCACCATCGGGAAAAACTTGAAATATGAATATGATATCGAGAAAATTATCTCAACACTTTGAACATTATTCAATTGGTTATTGTACCGAATCGCAGGTTATCGTTATCCCGTTTATCGTTCACTGATCGTTTTCCACATCACATCAGCGTACATTTATCATAATCTCTACTCGTCACTCTGAGCACGTAGGTATTATCCTCGTATCCAGACATTCATTTTACAAAACCACCACCATGGACACAGACTACTTCCTGATCTACCTCCTGGCTCGACTGTTTCAACGTTCGCAAACTCACGCGAATTTTACCACGGTCTCCATACTTCGGGTGAAGCGTTCCTAAAGTAGTCAGTTTTCGATCATGATCGTGGACGAAGAAGATAGAGGAAAACACCCTGTGTTAATAATTAATATACTTGAGTTGTATATTTTTCTATAATTAGCGTCCTTTTTGTCGAGTTAATATTCGATTCTTGGTTGTTGATATTTTTCTTGAAGTGATTGTTTGATTCGGTCCGTCGGTAATATCGCGGTGTTCGGTCGTTGTAGTCGATAACTCTGCTGTCAGTAACTTCAAGCGCATGCTATAGTCAATCTTTACCAACCGAGCAGCGCGTCACTTATTTTCACTGATATCACAGACTACGAGTGACAGGAGCGAAATAGAAGACGATAGCGAACTTCCGCATGAAATTCTGAACACACACGTCCCAAAATATATTTTGTTTCACGCAACTATAACGACAAAATCATTGTTTCTAACTAGAATGATAATTGCCGATGTCAACTGTCGTCGCGGCCATTACAATTTTAATTAGGAAAAAGGATTTTGTCGTCATTGTTGCGTAAAATGAAGATATTTTGGGGTCTATGTGTTCAGAATTTCATGCGGAAGTATGCTAAAATCTTCTTTTTCGTGCTTGTTACGCGTAGGCTCTGATATCAGTGGAAATAAGTGACGCGGCTACTTGGTTGATAAAGATTGACTATAGCATGCTCTTAATGTTGATGATGCAGGATTCTGATACTCCTGTGTTAATATAATGTATTTAAGTAAGTTATAATATTGAAATAAATGTAAACATAGTAAGTAATCTTAGTCACTAAGTGTAAATAGAAATAAAATGTGTGGAACACGACGCGTGTCATGTACGATCACATACCTAAAAAAAAAAAACAGATTTGAAATGAAAAATGAAATTAGGAATGTCCAAAAATAATCGATTAATCGATGCGTCGATTATTTTTGGTGCCAGTTTCACAAGATCGGAAGATTCCGTGACGCGTTCACCGGTCGTACGGCGGATGGCGCCACCGGTCCACCTCTTCCTCCATGGTTTGGATCATACAAGCGAGTCTCGCGTCTGCTGTCTACGCTCTCAGTGACTAACTCAACACGTCGATTCTTCACACCGGTTCGGCCACGTCAAAATACATTCCTAATAAAATGGTAAGAAGATATTTTATTGTATTCGATTTTTTGCTGGAAAAATCAATTACAAAACGCGGTAATTGTTTAAATAATCAAAACGAACAAACGAAAAAAGTTTTTAAAACTTTCGTATTTTCACTTCTGGTCCTTCTAACCCCCATTGTCAATTGTTTTCTTCTCCATTTGTTACGATGAATCGATTTCACGAAATTTTATGTTTTCCAATCTTGAGAAGTCTATAATAATATAAGATTCCCCTTATTTAATTCTGTTTTTGTTTTGTTTTACTCATTTACAGATTGAGTTCGAGTCTATGTCGAGGTACGTCTCGCCGATAAACCCAGCTGTGTTTCCGCACTTGGCTGTAGTTTTATTGGGAATCGGTATATTCTTCACGGCATGGTTTTTCGTCTACGAAGTAACCAGCACCAAGTTTACCAGGGACATATTTAAAGAGTTATTGGTATCCTTGGTCGCGGCTATATTCTCTGGATTCGGAGTACTGTTCCTGCTTCTTTGGGTCGGAATTTACGTCTAGGTGAATATAAATCGTCAAGGAATTTCTCTACGTTATAAAAAAAGGGCCTAATCTAGTTTTACATTTTTCTCTTTTCAGCTGTGGATAACGACTCGCCTAACACCTTTTTTTTTAATAATAAACTTGATAAAAACCTGATTACTTGGAAACTGATTTATTGTTTTGTGTTCACACAACGTAATTAGTAGAATTTTTTCACAATTATTGTACATAGTTTGACTATGATAAGATAAAGGAACGAAAAACCGAAGAAAACGAAAAATTGTCTTTTTTCATAACACTTTCATTTTATTATTTAAAAGTTATCTTCTTTATCGATAGTACAATAGTGTGATAATACACAATAATAATAATGGTAATATTCTAATATAGTAGGTAAATTTGATAATATTTAATAATATACATATTTTTTTTTAAATTGAGTAATAAATCTTTGTTCGGATATTATATTGAGATAACGCAGTTATGAATCCATTAATTACAATTTAAAGCCAGGAGTTTTTATTTACTTTTTTCTTATCTCTCTCTCTCTCTTTCTCTCATTATTTATTTCACGATATATTTAAGCAAGAATCAGGGAGTTTCGTTGTCTAAAATTTATCAACCGGCCAAATGAGCCTTTTGTCTGCAGCGCAGCATCAGAGCTCTGAGCATAAATTGACGACGAGAGAGTTGCCTAACTTGTTTCAAAAACACCTCTAGGTCTATCACCGAGCTTCGCAGTCCTTCCCCTAGGTAGTAAATCGCGTCTTCTATGGCAGCTTCCTCCGCAAAGGCGTTCAGCATCCTGAATCGAATGAAAAAAAAGAGATTAAAAACGTTAATTTAAACAAAATTAAACCGATAAACTCACTGTTTGTACAGAGGAGCGATCGTCGTCACAGCTTCGTCAACGTCGATATTTTGGTTGTCTGAAAGTTTCCCGATCTCCCTTTCCAGTTCCGATTCCTTATCCTCGAGTATATTTATGTTCTTCTCAAGCTCCGACTTTTCTCTGTTCAATTTCCTGAGCAATTCCTCTAGACGAGCCGATCCGCTCGCCAATTCTTCCTCCGTGCGTCTCAACGTTTCCAGTTCAGCCTCTCCTTGAGAAAGCTGGTCCCTCAAACGACGTCTCAGCTTATCCCCAACCGCGGAGAGGAGAGAGTCTCTAATCTGCTCTTCAGAGATCGTATCGGTGCTCCCAGCGCCTCCAGGAACCCTCGCAGGCTTTGGAAAATCATAAAAATCGAACATCTCATTGATTTGAATGACTGTAATTGGCTTAGATCGATAAAAAGAATCTCCATACTGGCTGTGCCGGAGGATATGGCGTCGGATAAGTGCCCGGATAGACGGCGGGAGTATAATTCGAAGTGCCACCAGGGTACTGGCCGTACGCAGGATACGGTAGTCCGGCTGCTCCAGCGGGCGGGTAAGGCGGATAAACGTTGCTTCCGCTTCCGTACTGTGAGGCTGGTGGATAGGGTGGAAATCCGCTCGACGGGTTACCGCCGCCACCGGGAAGAGGCATGAATGCTGAAACATGGCAATGTCTCTTATCAATGTCTGTCTAAAAAACGAAGGAATTATGATTGAGGATATGATGAACCAACTCTGGACGGGATACGGCGTCGAAGAGCTCGAATTTTCTGTCCTAGGCTTGGCGTAGACCGGCGGTTGTTCCCCAAAAGTTACCCTCATCACTTGGATCAGACCCATCAGGTCAGATTTTTGCTGAAAAGATAGAAACGAGACTCGTATATCGTTTCAGTCAACGATTTTCGGTCTAGATTTCATCGATAGTGAAATTTGGGACTAAAATCTTGTCAGAATTGTAGAATATACGGTTTGTTTTGGTCAATTTAAGAGTCGACGGACACTATTCTGCTGTTTTCGAGACTCGGAGCAACGTTTGAAGCGATTTTTTTTCATTTTCAGGCAAGAAACTTCAACCTTGAGATACTTAGGGCGGCTTTAATCGAACAGCGCCCTGATTTTCTCGTATGAAGATAGAGAAATGTGAGAAGTATTCGAGGCTGTGGATCAAATTACAGATTATTTCTGGGGTTTTGGTCAGTATTAAACAAATACTGGACCAGTTCCGGAGCTCTGTAATCGACGAGACAATATCTGAAGACGTAAGAAGAGAGCAAGTATCGAAAAAGTTGGATATTTCTTACTGGAACCCATTCGTGGAGGTAAGGGAGATAAATCTTTCCGTTGTGATCGACGTATATGCTGACTTTGATGTTCATGTCCGAGGTGGGCTTGACGTAACAAATCGGAGCGTTGTTAGGGTGCGTATCCATCAGCCATATGCAAATTGGAATGTTGTAGACGTTTCCTGAGGAGAATAAAACACAAAAACTGTTGAAATTCTTGGGTCCTGGTGACACGCCAGCGACTGTTGTTACCTTTGTACGTGACCGGTATCGTCCCTTGCAAACTGAACAAGTCCTTCCGCGTCCCGTCGTTGAAAACTACGTGCGAATAAAAAGGGCTTTTATTTTGTCTATTTTCGCGCTTATACTCAGAGAAATTGAATCTTCTTTCTTACCGTAAGGTTCGACTTTGTACTGAAGAGCGAAATATTGTCCGAGAACTTTGACGACGTCACGGTACGTAAGATCTGGATTTTGGTACTGTAAATAATTCATAAATCAGTTCAGTGTCTTTGAATCGACGAGGCTTCATTTTCTCAACGAGAACGGAGAAAGAAGCTTAATTGAAAGTTGGGGATGAGTCAGCGACGGTTTTTCCGTGACAAATAAATACAACGATCGAGTTGTAGTTGGTAGATTGCGAATTATTTACAACCCCGAGGCGTTGAGGAAGGGACGGTGTTTTTGGATCGATAATTATTGGTATTATTTACTTTGGTAAGGCACTGCCTTATTTTAGCTTCGTTGACTTGGGCCATTTTCACCATTTATTAACCTGTAACTGGAAAAATAACGATCTGTGAAACTGCGCGTGCAGCCAGCACTCGATCACCGACGAAGCTATCAAATCCAGACGGTTTAATCGATTCCCTTTTATCTCTATTCTGTTTCTTTTATCTGCATAGATTCAACCACGCACTAATTATACACTCACTAGTTTACAACTTTTATCATAAACTTCTCTCTGAAAGCTACGAAGTGACGTTTCAACCGTTCAAGGTTAGCGATATCGAGAGACGCGATATATTCTGTCTCTGTTATCTCGATCATGTCAATTAATCCGAGGTGTATTCGTATTCAGATTTCCGCCAATCGGAACGATTGTCGGTGGTTAGCGACTAACTTCAGGGTGATTATCCTGTTATCTGATTGGTGGAAACATTTGAATTCCCCGAAAGATGTCAGAATCGATCTGGACAAAATTTCTGGACAAGTCCGCGGAGTTACGATATCGAAGGACAGATGGAGGAACCGTTCGTTCGACGGTGGCGCTGCCGCGAACTATTGCGCGGCAATTTCAAATGCTCGTCGAATCAGGAATTCAAATTATAGTATCAAGTATGCAGAGGATTATCATATTCGGTCGAATTTCATTCGAAAGGAGTTGTTTTCAGTAAAACATCATTTGTACGATTCGCCCTTGTACGATTGTCTCGTTTATACGTAAAGATGTATGAATAATGTTTCACTGTATCTTTTTCACGTCTTTATCTGTCATTTCCTTTACCGAGTAAGAACTGATTTAATGTTTAGTTTTGGTGCCGAGTAAATTACCACAACTGTGTGTTAGTGATTCGTAACTTTAATCACATATTTTTGCATTGTATTGCAATCTATGTAATGTAATTTATTTATTTTCTTACTGTATTTAATTGACCTGGAATGCCGTGAAAAATTATATAAAGTCTGATTTAATAGAATATAATCGAATAGTGATGTGTTATATTCGGAATGATCAGTTCGAGTTGTGATTCATTCTTTCTTTTTTCAGCCACACGAATTTGTGATACCATAGTTAGAACTTCGTATTATTCATTTAGTTCAAAATGACTAGTTTCTCGCGTAAAATCCCATTCAATGTTTCATCCGGATGTTCACTTAAAGTGCGATATTGTAACCAATGAGTCAACAATTTTCTACAGTATTTATTGTCCCGGAATGCCAAGAAAAGCTCCATCAACACCCATAAATTACATGAATTTGAATACCACATTTGAGAATATTAATTATTGTGTATAAAAGTGAATAAATTTGATCAAGTTTTATCCTTAATAATTTCATTTTGCTAACGTTAATGCTATTTCTTCTTTCCTTTCCCTTTCTTTTTTCCCTTTTTCTTCTTATCCTCCACTGGCTTCGGGACATCCGGAACTTGTATCGTAACTCTTTTAGGTAAAGCCGGAGCTTTTGGTTTGGGAACTGGAACGTGCCTTACAGAAAAAAGAACGATTGAAATCGTTCCTGAAATAAATGATCTGATATTCTAGTCGAAATGTACATCAAAACGTGTGAAATAATTATCCAAATCTTGTCACCCGAATACGAATCGCTTTCTACAAGTTTTAATCGCAATCTGTAATCGGTTTTTTTACCATTGTTGTGAAAATTGAACGAAATCATTGAAAAATATGTGAAAAAAATTACATGAAGGCCATCTGTACATCCTGTGTGTTTTTATCTTTGGTAACTTTGATCCAGATATTTGATTGAGTTCTTGGTTTCAGGGATAAGCCTTGAGCCGAGCAGCACGGTACGTCGTCCAGAGCTTCTTGTTCTTTTAATTTCCTGTCCCAATCATCGTTCCACTTTCTGAGTCTTTCCTCCTCCTCCTCTTTCTGTCTCTTTTCACGATCCGACTGCTCATTGCTTCCTCCCTTGTCCTTTGCCTTCCCCTTTCCTCCTTTTTTGCCCCCTTTCTTCCCTTTGCCGGAATATCGGGTCAGTCTCACGTGATGAGAGTCTGTCACGTCGACTTTATCGCCGTCTCCCCCAATCTCGAGTGTCTTCTCTCGCTCTTTGATCACTTCCGGTAATCGCGACTGCAGTCCGACGTCGCTGACCATCGCACGCTTTGACGATACAACACATGCGATTTTTATTTTTAGCAATGCTCCGAACAGAATTAGACTCCGGAATTCTAGGGCGGCCAGAATACACAGGGATGTCATTTTCGCCAGTGTCGAATACGGGCTCACGACCTGAGGGACATTCAAAACTCCGCTAATTAATCCATCGGCTAATTAACGCTATGCTTGTGAATTGTAACATAATTTAACATTTATTATAGAGAATTACAAATTTGGTTATAATTCAGATTTATTTGAATCGTCATCAGTCTCCCAACGTACCAATTTTGGAGTAAAAAATTTCGGTTCCATCTGCCGAGACATCGTCATCGTATCAAAATCCATTGAGAACTTCCAAATTTAGTCAATTTTAAGCGAAAGAAAAATACTAAAAGAAATTAATGTCCTGTGATCTGGCCTCTGTCAGACGTCAAATATTGTAAAATCCGTTTTTGTCAATCCAGATGGCGTTTTGTAGAATCATATCATTCATCATTAATTCCCTTACTATATTTTTTTACTAATATAAAATCAAAAGGAATAAGATTTGAATGAAATAATTCCCTATCGAAGGATCAAATTATCAGCGTGCTGATAGCGATAGCGATCGCTGAATGGTGTTCCAAAGAGTATCGCTTCTCATTCCGATAACATAATGTGACGTAATAATGGACAAATGTATTAATAAATTGTTCCATATGGATCGTGAATAATTACGTGACGTAAGAAACGTGATACCTAGTTTACAATTTCGACTCATGCTTATATGAGCTCTGTCGAATTTTTTCCTATAATATATAAGCACAGAAATAGACTTGTGAAGTGGTTTACACGCTCGTCACGAGGCTCGATGGTAGATATAACGTGAAGTTTTTAAACATAACGATCATAATTGAAAAGTGTCCGTCTAATTCCGGGTGTCACATCCACCACGATTATTTAGATAATTATTTGAGCAGCAACAGCTGGGTTGACATTGACACCAGTTTTGAGTTATGATGTACCTTATTCACAGCTGTGAATACATTCTATACTCTGTTTTTTGGTAGGTAGAAAGAGTCTAGCAGGAATTTCGGAAGTAATATCATTTTTAGAAAAATTTATTCATTAATTTACTTGATCGATCTCGAGCCATTAATTGAATCTCCCAGAGGAACTTGTGAACTCAAGATCACAATAAAACGCACAATGTGAGTTTAGAGTTTTCTGGAGCAAATACCTACAACTCTATTAGATCACGTAGTTACAATCTAATAACGGCTCTGTAACAAAAACAAGTGTTTTTACAGCTGGCCTTAGTCACTCGCGGCTTCCTGAATTAATTGTAACTATAATTAGGTCAGTGTAATAACAAAAACAACCAACGTGACGTCGAGGCTGACTAGGTCTTTGAATTACAGTATATCAACGAGGAGAAGTACGATGTTGCTGTTTTTATTAATCTCCTTTTCTGAATACTACAAAATGAATTTTCCCTATCCTACTTAGTGCAGCAGTTGAATCCCTTCTCCCCCTTCACCGGACATCCGCATTTTCGGCTCGAAGTTTCGAACGTCGATGGTTCAGGTGGACATGGATCAGGGGGGCAACGTTGCGACGGGCAACACGGCCTGGGTCCAAAATCTGGGGGTTTGTAGTTAAATGGTGACCGGAAGCTGGGCTGCGTCGTAGTGGGGCAGCACGTCCTCGGAGCCTCCCCCGCACCGCCCCTAGAACTGGCCTGTGCGTCTCTCAGACAAGCACACTTCGGTCCTGTATTTTGCTTATGGACGAGTCCCGAAGGAAGTTTTTTGCACTGATAGACCGGACTGTTATCCGCGCCCTTGAACAGGTAGGGTTTCTTGTTGTGCGGTATTTGGAACTGAGTCACGATCTTTTTACCGAAACAAGAAACCCGGAGGAACACCGTGACCTCGCCGACGCTCTGACCGGTCGCTGTGGTTATCCTGAACGTGTCTCTCGTGGTGCGAGACGGATTGCCGGATTCGAATACGCGCTTGTTCAGCAGGGCGTTGAACAGATCCTTCACCTGGATCTGGTGGGTCCCGATCAGCATCACGTCCGGGAGGACGCCGGGAGGCAGCTTCTTGTAGACGGACATCGTCACGGGGAACGTGCGCAGCGGCTTCTCAACGACCATCGACGGCAGTGCGAAGAGACACGACTTTCCCTTCTTGAATAGCTGAACGTCCCCACCGACGCACATGCAACCATCAGACGATGCGTCTTGGCAGATGTTGATGGGCGGAAGATTCAGGACCTGAAATGACCCGGGGGTGGTTTTACGGAGGTTATCAACCGGGAAGCGAGGAGAGGATGGATTTACTTGAAAGGAGACGCAGGTCTCCACCGGTAGGATGTCATCGTGCATCGCACGGACTGAAGGAATGTTCACTTTGTCGACTAGGAACTCCATCAGGAAAAGCTGCTGTTCCTGGTCCTCCATGACGAGGCTTCACCCGCAATTTAGTCGTCCAAACGTGAAAGAGTAATTTTATGCTTCAATTTTGATGGCCAAATGAGACAAAAGCCATCTTCAGCGTCTCTCCTACGCCATGAACTATGCAGACTGTCTCATCTGATGGACTAGAATGAAGTCAGCCGCACAATCGCTCTCTACTTCTTCCTCTTCTTCCCCTTCCCCTTCCCCTTACCCTTGCCCTTTCCTTTCCCGCCCTTATCACCCTCAGTCTGTGACTCTCGGGTTTCGTATCTAATCGGCGGTCGTCGTTCCGGTCCCTTCGGAGTCCTCATCTCCAGCTGGATGTCCGACTTCTCTCCCTCAGCGACTAGTCCCTTCTTTCCGATCCTAAGGATGAAGACGTCGTGATCAGCGTCGGGTGGGTTGTTCGGCCCCGTCGCCTGGGACTCGGGAACGACCGTGACCGTGGGCTGCTTGGTCCCATCCCCCGCGTCCAGGAGGCCGGACACCTTCAGGACAACGGCCTTTCCGCAAGGCTGAGTTCCTCTGCTGGACTGTATCATGTTCGGCGGATAGGAGGCCGGCTTCATCATGATCGACGGCTCTGCGCACTGGGCCGGAGTAGTCGGACGGGCAACGGCTCCGGACAGACCACAGGGAAGACAGGTCTGGTGCTCCGGTAGACACACGGGACACGGTTCAATTCCCTCGGTGGATTCCCTGCATATGTCGACGCTGCTCGAGTCTATCACCCTGCACTTGTAGGCCAGGGCTTTGTCCCCGATCTCGTCGCCTCTGAAGAGGAAGGCGGACTGCTTCTCCCCGGGTGGAGGAGCGTCGAACTCGGTGACGATCGTCTGCCCGAACGCCGACATCCGGGCGTAGACGCTGACCTCGCCGACGTTTTCTCCGTTGAAAACGAGCGGGTAGTCCCCCTCGCACGATCTTGGTTGGGGGATTCTGTTACCCCCGCAGTACTGCAGCTGGTTCTTCAGCCCGGCGAACTGCTTGGTGAGGTCGATGGCGCTGACGCCGACCAGGACGTTGGGTTTTATGTTGTCTGGCATCTTTTTCTCCACTATCAGCTCGACGTTGAAGTCCGATATCTTGTTCAGTACGACGTCCTCGGCTATGGCGAACATGACCGACCTGCCGGAGTAGAAGTACTCGACCTCGTCCGCGATCCCGGCCTGCGGTTCGAACATCGGGTCCACGGGCGTGACCTCGATACTGTCGTCTCTGAAGGATAAGAATTTGAAGCACACGCTCGTCGGGACAAAGAACATCTGATTCAATTTGGCGAGTCTGTCGCCGGATATACTGTGCACGAAAAATTCAAGCAGGAAGAGGTACTGTTCCTTTAGGTCAGGCCCTCTGCTCCTCGTCCTGGAGCCGAACCTCGGAGAGCTCGGAGCCTTCGGGACCGACATGCTTCGCTATTTTTAGTAGATCAAAAAAAAAACTTGCGAATTTTTACATTTCTCTATCCCAAAAAACGACACCTTTTAGCCTTAAAAAAAAATAATTGAATGTACTCTGAACATGCAACATTTCGTTATGTCAAAAGTTTTCGAGACCGTTGAAACTCGATTCTCGATTATCGTTCCAACGTTTCCATCGGAAAGAGGAAGTCCTGATGTTTTTCGTGAGCATCGGATCAGATTTTCGCGACAGTCTCCTCGTGTTAACGAATCTTCTTTTCAGTATCCGGACCCCGAACCCATTGCGTACTGCATGACCGATGTATCCCCGAGTTATCTGACAGACGGTGTCTTCTTCAATGGGCGTATAGGTCCGACGCACAAGTGCGTTGCCAAGCAGTTATCGGCCGTCCCACGAGGACCGAGTGAGTCAATATTGATGGACATCCTACGCTCACAAATTGGTCTAAATTCAACCGCGTTAAAGGTGACTGATGGAACGACAAATATCGGTGATTCTGACGTACGACGTACGCTACACAAGTCTGTGTGTTAAACGGTCGTTCGATACAATGGAACGCCTCATCTCGATTAATCGACCAACTGGGGTCACAATGTCGATGCCCCCATCAGTCACACGACTTTCACTCATCGTACAAACACCTCAATGGATTATTCGACGTTCCAGATGACCCTGTGGCTCCTAGGGCTCAGGTAAGCCCTCGAACCCTTGAGCGATGGTGTGTGCATGGCAAAGCCATGCACGTGGACAACTGTGGCCGCAACGCGAAGGCCATCCACGGGATGATGGGTCTCCTGCCGAAGGAGGAGGTCGACCCTTATGCTGGGTGGAAGAGTGAGCCAAAATCCACATGTGGGAATATCATAGTTACGATTCGGGGAAGAAGAATGCGAAGGAGCTAATTGGGGGCGTGGGGTTACAGGCTAACAACCGACTTTTATTAACTGATTGCTTTTTATTCGGGCTAATTGAGGGCGTCTGCAGTGGGCCGGATCGGAGGTTCATTAGAGCGGCTATTGAATGTTTGAAAACTTTTTAATAATCGGTACAACGACGACTACCGTGACCTGAGTATAACTCAAAGCCCACGCGTGTTACGTTTATTTGAGAACACATTCACCCACTGAGAGGTGGTTTTCACTTTGCGAAATCGCTACATTCGGATACTGACATCATCGCGTTTTGTTCAGGCAAAGTGGCACTTTTCCCACGGAGCGAACAGTACGAGTACTCCTACATCCGGGCTGCGAGGATCAGAGCCTTGGAGAATCATGGAGAGAAACTGCCTGAAGTCGATCGCCAAAAATGTACAGAGCCAAGGTCAAGGATTTGAATTATAGTTTTTTTTTCGCAGAATAGCCGTTGGGTAACTGACCAATGGTGCGGAATTTAAGTCAGAGAGAACGCTGACGCCGTATTGATCCATCCTACCGGAAGCACGTAGAGGTAGAGCTGAGCTCGGCACGTGTGTTGGCACCGCGTTTTTGTTCGTGTGAAAGGAAATAACTCCTAGAATTTATGCGTTACCGTTATAAAGTAGAAGAACGCGAATACCGCGACGAAATAATGTGACCCATGATGGATGTGTACGTCGAGTGACGTAACTCGGTACTGCTTTGTGCTTAGCGCGGTGACCCCGGCCTTCGAATACACGGATCCTCCGGTTTGGTGGAAGGATCGGGTGCCGATAAGGGTTCAGTGCGCCGTTGGGCATCCGGACGACTACCAATATCATCGTCCTGATTATGGAAATGTAAGAAATGTAAGAAATGTAAGAAAAACGAAGACGGTACGAATCAATCGAGGAATTAGACAGTAGATTTGAGTCAACGACAAACCAGATAAGCGGACGCTTAGAAAAAAGTCGGCTGGTCGAAGTTTGCTCGCGACTCACTCCGCGTCTGGGTCAGACCGCTATCGTTGATATTGACCAACAGGCGACACAAGTCTTTCCTATTTATCGCTATCAACAAATTTCTCAATCCTTTGCAACGACGACGTTCGAGCTGATATAACCGAACACGCAATTTGAACCGCGGGAGATAACAAGCGACTTCTGTAATGTGAGAAATTCAAAAAAATGATGCAATAATCACATCTGATCGTGTGTGGACTTGATTTTATCTCTTCTGGCAAATTTATCTTGTTTCTGGATCCAGGGGTTTTAATTCTTATTTATTTTATTTTCGAGGATAATATTTGCGTACAGCGACACTGATTAAATCGTTGTTCGCAGGATCCAGGAGAAGACGGGATGGAACGAGATTCGGATGGGGTCAAGGGCAAGGTCGAAACTGAAGGTGGAGGTCAACGTCATGCTTTCAAGAATCTAGGGAGCTGCGACTGCTCGCAATATACTCGTGAGTACTCGGACGTCTGATGATTATTTTATATACTGGAAGAGAAAAATATTGAAAGTTCAATCAGAACGCTATGATGTGTACAAGGTTTCAGACATAATTCTCTATTACGCTGTCATTATGCAATGATAAGAAATACTGAGATGGTATAGTCATGCGTTTATGCATTCATTATATCCATTAGCAGTACTGAATAATTAATTTTTTCGAAAAGGTAACCCAGGGTCTTGCCAAATCGGGCTGCTTCTTCTTCCTTTTCGGCTTCTCCTTCTTTTTGTTCTTTTTCTTCTTCATCTCTTTCTTATTCTTTTTTCTTCATCGCCTTCTTCGTGTTCTCCTACTCTTTCTTCTTCTTCTTCTTCTTACCTGCGGAGCTGTACTTATGCAACAGAATCTTTCCTACCTACCTACGTATTCGTTTGAGTTATGAGGGACAGACACCGACGCTTGGGCGGTCTAACGGGTGTCTGAAAATAAAACAATCACAGAAATAAAGAATACGTTAGTTTCTTAATTTTTTTTTTTGTGTCGACTTTGTTTCTTCTCGAATATTTAAATGACGCAATATTAAATGATTTCCTTCAGTTTGTCATGCAAACATTTCATTTTCTTTCGTCATCCGTTATACCTACGAGGAAAACATTCGACCTCATGTATCTCAGCGGTTGCGTGCTATAGTACATGAAAAAACTTTATCTTGTGGTTGCAGCGACGTAACTTCCCTGCTAAAAATTCCCGAGAGGACCAGTCAGGACCTTGTTCCAAATTACGACGTGGGGAATGGACCTATGTGGACCCATGTGGTCCTGACTCGGGAATTCACTTTTCTGAAGTGAAAAAGGGCCCTACTCAACATTCCCAAGTCAGGACCTCATGGGTCCACATAGGTCCATTCCCCACGTCGTAATTTGGAACAAGGTCCTGACTGGTCGTCTCGGGAATTTTTAGCAGGGTTCCTCCGTATAACGTTCTCGAATTCATGGTCTCGACACGATACTCCCACAGGAAAATATGTAACTAAGTCACATTTGGTGTTCTTTTTTTTCTTTGCTACTATATAGTCGTTGTGCGGAAGGAAATTGTGGTCACCGGTATTTTCTTCATAGGCGTGCGCAGAATTTTTCATTAGGGGGGGCAGGAAATATATACCCCCTCCCCCCCTCCATATTTTTGTTACAAAACCAATTATTTGAGTATCCCATTTCGGCATTGACATATTCAGAATTTTTTTGCTCAGATTTTCATTTCCGAACATAGAAGGGTTGGCCGCATTAGGGGGGGCGGCCGCCCCCCCTGCCCCCCCCGTGCGCACGCCTATGATTTTCTTGCTTTGTGTCTCAACGATAAGACTCTTACGCACCCAAAATTTCAGCAGTTTTTTTCGTACACTAAAAACGGTCAACAGATTGTAGCGTTGAGATAAGAAAGAGGAAAAAAAGGGGAAAAAACCCCAGTTTCAGTTAATAGAACCACGGGGTTCGGGCATTTGCTACCTGCTGCTGAAACCTGCAGAAGACCGCGAACCAGAGCAGGTCAATTTTTGCCAAGAAATCTTAAGGGGTCTGAATTCCACTGAATGTGACGAACAGGTGCTTCGGAGTAGAACGCGATGTATTCTTCTCAATTATCCGAGAGTTTTACGAGTCAAGGATGAACAATATTTAACCAAGTTGAGAATGTACGATTAACCGGATTTTGCTTGACATATAAAAACGTGGAAATATTTTACGAGAGAATGTTTGAGCCTGTGCCAAGAGAGGGTCCAATATTTCTGTTCCGTGAGTCATAAAAAAGTCGCATGCAGTGCAGCGTTTATCTTTTTTGTAGACTCTAGAATTTTTGGGAATTACCAAAAAAAGAGACAGGAATCTTCTAAGCCGTGTAATTTATGTGAATGATAGAAGAAAAAAAACTGTATCTCTGTGCAGATAAATC
>JAFFZH010011013.1:0-49357 GCA_018420115.1 Euura saliciscinereae | reverse complement strand
CTTTTTTTTTTTTTTTTTTAAATTTAATTCCCCTAAATAGCCTAGGATTATGCGTTATGGAGAAAGGGGTAAGTAAAGAAAGAAACCTATCTATGAAAATGAAAAGAAAATAGAAAGATCAGAAAAAAAAATAAAAAATTTTTAATAATAAAAAACCCCAAAAAAAAATAATAGTGGAAGGGACTCATAGAAAGTCCCCTGTGTATAGAACTTGTTGTTGATTTAATTCAAACTTTAACCTTGTTCGATAGGAAGAAGGAAGCGATTCTCAGTCTAAGGTCCAGGTTTCCCTGAATCATTAACTTATCGAGAGGGGTGTCAAACGGAATTCGTTTCCCTCTGAGATAATCTTGGATTTTACTTCTAACTCTAGAGAGGAGGGGGCAGAACCAAAACAGATGATCCGCCGTTTCTGAATCCTCACCACATTCACACATGTCATCGTCCGTGAGGTTCATTCTTCTGAAATGTCCCTTGGTAATTGTATGATTGCACATAATTCTATTAATCACTCCTATCCTCCTCCTATCGTATTTCAGGCCCTTGAACCAGGGTTTATCGGAGAAGTCTCCCGAATGGAGGACGAAACGGTATCCCTTAGGGTTTGGATGAGAAGCATAGTCTTTAATAAATTCTGAAGTTTTCTTCACAGCTGCTACTTTGAAATCGTGGTTTAGGTCCTGATATTGAATCTTAACTCCACAAAATCTCTCAATAAAACTCTCTACAAAAGCGACTCTACGTCTCGACGCTCCTAGGTCTCACGCCAGAGTGAGGAATGAGGATCTTAAGCCGGGTATCCCATACCCCCTCCTTATCATTCACTTAATTCTATGCTTGATCGGTGGTGTCCTCTTGGCAAATTTTGGAAACCCATTAACTCCTAGGAGTTACGGTGGATTGCGTCACTGGAGTGTGCTGCGGGCTGCTCCTCGGTAGGCGGGTTCTTATCCTGGGGGCTCACGGTTCTTCTCGACAGCAGAATGTCCTCCGCTGTCTCGTCCCTCGTTGTTGGGTGGTCAGCTACCCCCTCGTGACTATGCTCCCCGGGCTCGTTCTTTGCCTCGAAGTCTTTTCTTTAGCCAAAGGGGACGAAGCCATAAGGAAAAAGAAGAAGAAGTCTTTTCTTTGCCTTTCAATAGTCGTTCGTAGTTCCCCACGGGGAACGGGTTACCTCAAGAGAATTTTTAGGAATAACAAAAGGAATTACTAACAAGTTCATCAACGCATGTCTGTCTCTGTCGCCGCTCGGAGCTTTTCTCGGTTTCTACAGTTCCCTAGGTGGAGGTTTGCTCGAAACTCATTCTCACACACAATCACTCCTAGGAAAGTGAATTTACTTACCGTCTAGGGTTCAGGGAGCTTTCAAGTAACGAGGCGAGCCAAAGCTGCCACGTTACAATATATATAATTTTTAAAAAAGTTGAAAAAGCTGCAAGAAACTTGATTATAATTACCTATATTTCGTTATCAAGTTTGTTCTAAAAAAACATGGTAGTTTTTATAAAATTGGACATCATCACTTCAGAATATATCAGAACCGGATTTTTCATGACGATCACCTCAAATGTAATGTTCTACGACTTCTTGTACGTGCTGCACTGATAGATGAAGTCCTTTTTACGGAAATCGTACTGAAAATTGTTGTATATCAGTTAAAAACCGATTGCGCAAGAATTCTTCAATCAAATTTTGTTACTATCATCTTATTATTGTTGTGAAAGATATTTCGTAATTAGTATCTAACAATAAGTACAGCCTCACTAATGGAGAAATATGCCTTAGAACAGGTAGTGATTGACGACACCATGCCTGCACTTCAAAAATTCATACCCAGAAGTTTTCAAGTAAGTGATGTACTTTTATCAACATAGGCGCATACAAGTCACTTTTTGATTCATATTTTTGTTCCGTAAAATGGCACTTCATACAGCTATGTAACTTCAAGAGTGTACGTCTATAAAGGCTTTATAGGGCAGTTTACTACTTTCTACGGCAGTTGTCATACGCAGTTCGTACGGATCTCGACTGGCGTCAAAGTGGCTATTATGGCCCTCGAACGGAAAAATATTGTATGAGGCGCGGGCGTGGGCTACTCTCCGCCGGTACGCCAACGTCTCATACTAAAAACATAACCTCGCCCGAAAACAGTTACTTTACGTGCATGCCACATGAATATCCATAACTTGTACCTATCAAGGAGTTATATGAACTTGAAATTTTACCTAGTTAGACAAAAAGTACTCGTACCTATAAGGTGTACTATATTGCCTAATATCATCAAATACTGGATATCATATTGATTTATTATTTATAGCAATAACTCACCACCTTCTCATTGGGTGAATCATTCATAAGTTCCATTTCGAGATTCTTGGATATCTTTCGCTGCTCTGCTAACAGTATTCTGAACAAAAAAGTAGAATACTCAAAAACAGCGAGAAAAACGATAAATGATTACCGACACACAGTAGAACCATGAAATTATCAACTCAAGCCGGCCTCCACTTTGTTTCGGAGCAGAAGCATTCTGACTAGGTGAAGTAGAATTCTCACCTGTTTTTCTATAATTATCTATTTCACAAAAAATTCAACTCTATTTTAGGTCATTTAATTCAAGTTTTAATTGAAATTTTTGATCAGAAAAATTTACTGCGACGGCCGAGAATCGAATATTTGATTACACGACTTCGCCTGCAAAGTTAAAATTTGAGTGTGGTGCCGATAAGATCCTTCCCTTCACTTCAAGTTTTAATTCCAGATTTATCATCTTACCCATAATTTTCGGCGCGATCCTGATTGTAGGCTGACTGTCTTCGTAGAATGTCTTTTTCATTTTCGCTCGGGTCTAACGTCATGTTGAAATGAGTGGAGCTGCTGGTTTTTTGGTCATTTGGGATCGTCGACGTTGTTTGGATTTGATTTTGATTCTGATTTTTCCCTGACAACATCATTATCCGATTCTGCAATTCCGCGTTCCTCTGCTCTGCCCATTTAACCGCCTCGGAATATTCTCGACATCTCTTTTTCTCATGATCCAGAGCTTTCTCAAGTTCGTAAACTACAGTAACAGAAAATAATGAAAGAAATGTACAAATGGAAAAGGAATTAGGAATGTATATCCAGATTGGGATTCTTCATTACAATTTGCTTATCCAAAAATTAAAAATCTCCACCTTTTTGTTGAGCTTCTTGTTCTCTCTGAACTATTTCGTTCTCAAGATTCGATATTCGTCTGTTGACCTGGTGTTTGTCGTTGAAAGAATCTTGCTGCTGATGACGCTGCGATCTTGGCGATTGATTCTTCAGCGATAACGATTTTTCGGAAGAATTCGAATGTTCGTTTGTTATCATCGTACATGAAGTTTCCATACAAATCCGATCGTGGAGTTTCTCGATCTCCTTCAAACTCAGCGACTTGGAGGAAAAGGCACAATCGAATATTAATTCAACGATAATTGAATTTTTGTGACGGTTTTACAAACTATGGTTCCCTCGTGTGGAGAATTATCAAGTTTCAGATAAAAGAGGCTGCAGCTTTAAGTAGAACAACAGCATTTCAGAAGATTGTGTTACCACAGAGGTTTTAACGCTCAAAGACCTCCCAAAAGTCAAAATCGACGTTTTGGAAATTCAGTTTATTGCACCGTACTGACCCGTAACCAACTCTCCGAGTCAAAGAAGTCACTGTCTTTGATCGCCTCTTCATATTGAGATTGAAGTCTGGCTACACTCTTGTTGTGATCCTCGTACATCTTTTTCACACATCCGTCGTACGTCATTTTAACAGCTTGTAATCGCTTGCTGTTCTGAATTTCTTCTTTCTGTTAATCAAACTTCATTTCATTCACGAAAATAGGTGAACGGAACTGGAAAATTACAGTGGAACCCCGTGGAGCTATTGGTTCAGCTATTCGACCCTCACCCCCCCTCCCCCTGCCCTCCTACTGCACATCGTTCTGCGCAGCAGTTGCGTGGAACTACGCGCATGGAGTGGGAGTCCCTATTATTGTCAAATAACTTAGCTGGATCGATTAGGTGAGGTTCTACTGTAATTGAGACAATGTTCAGTCTTGATTTTTACCCTAATTTTTTCGTTCAGGGCTTCTTTTTCCTCTGTCAGATGTTTCACGTCTTCCCTAAGTGAATTAATTTCGGAGATTTTCGATTTCAGATCGCATTGAAGTTTTTGGATTTCTGTTTTCCGTTGTTTATTCTCGTTCTCGGCATGATTCAGTCTGCAAGTTATTTCTGCTAAATCCTTTCTTCCATTTTCATCATCCGAAATTGAATTCTTTTCAAATTCCTTTATCTTCTTAGCAGAGCTCTTCAAGTTCGTAGAACCAAATTCAACGTCATTGTCGGAAACCAAGATTGGTTTCTTCTTTTGGCCGAATCCTGCACTCGGTTTTTCATTATCTGACATTTTTTTGTTATCGCTTTCCATCTTTTTTAATCGCAGACTCAATTCTGTTAACTCATCCAGACGCTTATTCAATTCTGACTTTAATTCGTTGTTCGATTTCTCCAGCACCGATATCTTCTCTTCGTTTATCAACGCCTGTGGGACAGAATCAAAATATTACATCAAAGTCAGAGATCATCAACTCCTGAATCAAAATCCCATCATTATGAAGTCACCTGTTCACTTTGGAACTTGTTAACCCTCTGAAGTTCGTTGATCCGGAGTTCATCGTCAACTGCCTTTTCTTGAAGCTGTTCAACCCTCGTTCTCAATTCCTGCAGCACATTAGTAGCTCGTGATTCGGTGTTTTGTAGTCGTTCCTTAAGCACAGCGATATCCTTATTCAGTTTATCAGGAAGTCTAACGAGTTGTTCCTTCGTAGATGCTTCCCCGACGAGTTCAGAAGACAGTCTCCCATTTTCGGAGCTCAGGTTCCTGATCTCCTCCCTGAGACTCTCATTCTCAGTGCAAATACGCTCCAGATCATGATCCAGCTTCTTGTTCGAGGTCTCGAAAGTTGAGAGCTGAGACCTAAAGCCATCAAGCTCGCCCTCCAGCTTTCGCTTGTCTTTAGTCAACTTCATGATCTCACGCTGTAGGATGGAGATCTGATCCAACTTCACACGGTCAGCCTCGAAGCTCGATATCCGACTGTTCAAGTCAAAGATCTTCGACTCTGCTTCCAAAAGCTTTGTCGTCAGAGTTTTGTTCGTTCTGAACACTCGGTCAAACTCTTTTTGTAGTTTTGATAGATCGTCGTCGTAGGTTGACTTGATTCTCAACAATTCATCTTTGTGCTTGGACCGTTCGTCCACCAACAAAATGATCTCCTCATTTCGTTCCGACAAAACGCTTGTCAGGGTCGCTACTTCGTTGATTAACTTCTCATTTTCTGCCTGCAGAGAAATCAACCTGTGACGAAAGACACGATTACTAGAAAAAGAAAGTCTTCTGCCAATAGGGAAGATAAAAGCTCACCTCGGTTTCATTTCTTCGACTTGCTTATCGATTTCGTTGAAACTGGACGAGACCTTGTTCAAGGAGTTCAGTTTCTTCCGAAGAGAGTCAACCTCGTCGGTCTTCGTCTCTAGTTCCCTACATTTTCCCTCATTCTCAAGCATGAGTTTCTGATTATGTTCTTCGACGATTTTTATCCGTTTCATCATAGAAGCTTGTTCCTGATTTGACCCCATGATCTGGAACTGCAGAGACTGTACTTGGTCTCTGAGGTCCTGAATCATCCCGGTCTTCATGGCGAGCTGCTTCTTGGTTTCGGAAACCTCTTCGGCTCGATCCCCTTCCATCATCATCTGGTTCCGCAGTCTAACTATCTCTACATTCTTCACTTCGATCTCTTCCTGTCGTTTAGCTAAGTCCTTGACGATTTCCGTGCGCTCCAGATCCACTTCTGATATTGTCGAAACAAAGAAGATAGTGAACATAAACTTACAAATTGGATCTTCATGAAGTACCTTCGATCTCTTTGGAGATATTTTCAAGCTTTTCGATCGACTTTTTAACATGAATCGCCAAAACTTCGTCAATTCTTGAATCGCCACCAATTGCTCGTTGGGCTTCGCGAAGTTTCAGCCGGAGCCCCTTCACTCCAGAGCAACCTGACGTGTTCTCAGCCTCTTCTAGCTTGGCCTGCAGACTCTTAATCTCTTCGGCATGGTTCGATCGCTCTTTCTCATTCTCTAGACGCAAATCGTAGAGACGCTGCGTCAGCTCCTTGGTACCTTTGCAACCGGCAGCGGCTTGAGAGTCCTTCAAAGCTTCGTTAAGGTTGTGAATCTCTTTCCTCATCTGTTGTCGTTCAGTTTGGTACTGTTTGAGCTCATTCAAGAGCTGTCCCAGTTTCGCCAGTGAACTCGAGGCGTGATCGACTATTCGTCTTTCAACATTTTCACCACCCCCTTCTTCATTTCCGGTCAACGTCGATATCTGAATCTTCAGACTTTCGATTGTGTGCTTCATACTAGCCTATGAGAAGCAGTGAACAATCCTTTTTTAGTTTAGTGGTAACCGATTCGTTTTTACTGTCTTTGCTTCTGTATCATCACCTTTTCACACTCCCAAGCATCTAGATCAAGCATCGCGTTGTTGAGGCGATTTATCGTCTGCTTTGCTGAAGCGACCACGTCCAACTCTTCGTCGAACACCATGCCAGCTTTGGCATCCACTCCCATACGGTTTCTAAGTTCTTTGTCCAAATCTTCCAACTCGTCTTGCAGCATGCACCTACGCTTTCGAAGATCTAATGTATCCATTTCGTTCAATCGTCGATCTTCGGTAGCTGGAAACATTTTGAATTCTTTATTAGTAACAGTTGCATGTAATCTATTTACACTCACCATTTCTGTTGTCATTATCGTATGGATTTTGGCAACAGAACTTGTTAAGTTTGTTGTTATTGTTTTGTATCTGGTTTTTCATGTTTTCAATTTGTCTGATGAGATTTTCCCTCTCGAATTTATACTCCTTAAGCTCCCTCATGGTGAGATTCAATTTGCACAGTGCGCTTTTGGCCTGTGAGTATATGTCACGATCCAGATCAGCGCAGTTGCAAGCATCCTGATAGGCGATTTTAAACTCATCCATGCTGTTGAGACTGTTTTTCAACTTCACATTGAGGCAACCGACTTCCTTCTCCATCGCTGAAAGCTGCTGCTCGCACTCGCATATTTTTCCATTCTTTTCGTCTATCTCTAATCGCATGCTTTCCATCGCTCCTTTCATTTTGACCTGATTTTCAAAGAAGGTAAATCAAAGAAGAACGAGTTCTTGTTTCAACTATTCACGTTTGATTAGGTTTTATTCAAGATTCTATCAAAATGTATGTGGAAGCAGTAATAAAAATTGTGCTTTTAGTCTCCCAGGAATGACAACTGATTTGCAAAATATGGACACAATCGAGGGGTTAGTCACTTTTCAAGATCGAGATGCACTGGTCCATGAAGTGTCATTCAATTTTGTGAAACATCATAAAGTCTAGTGAAGTTTTTAGTGAAGACACCATTCAAGCTTCCAAGTCTCATAAAGATGAAGATGAAGAAGATGAAGATAAAGATACCGGAGTGTGTCTCGACATCTCATGAAGTGTTTGACTTTTTTTAGGGTCAGTCTTGTTAAAAGTCACGAGGACTGATAAAATTTG
The DNA here is from genome assembly GCA_018420115.1 of Euura saliciscinereae. Classification (NCBI taxonomy): domain Eukaryota; kingdom Metazoa; phylum Arthropoda; class Insecta; order Hymenoptera; family Tenthredinidae; genus Euura; species Euura saliciscinereae. The sequence continues at coordinate 41,735 of JAFFZH010011013.1, read as the reverse complement.
ATGAAATTTCATGAAATCCTATGAAAAGATCCTAATATGGAGTCTGATATGAAATCTTTCGAGTCTCGTAGTGGATTTTTCGGAATTCCCATGAAGTCTAAGGAAATTCAATGAACTTTCAATGAGTTTCCACAAAAAGTCTGTTACATTTCTATGAAATCGCGTGAAACTTTGGAAATCTTCGTGCTATCTTCGACTCCATCGTGCGCCATTTTTCTAAGTGATTAACCCCTCAGATAAACTTCATTCGGGTTTTCTTTATTTTTCATTTTATTTCTTGTTTGGATGATTTGAGGTTTAACAAACTGATTTACCTGCACATATCCATTTTGATAAAATCTCTCGCAGGTCAAATTGGTATAATTATAGAAAATTATGAAACACCGATGTGGTCAATATCGACGCAGGTACGGGTTTGCATCGACCTATTGATAAAGAGAGAAATGAAGAACCGTTATACCATCGACGGTGTGAATTACAAACTTCCGTTTCATTTTTCATTCCAACTTCATTTCCATACCTGGCGACCTTCGTACTTCGCAGACAATCGCTTGACCAGTAAAAGCAGCCGCTTTATTTCGTCCTCTTGATCCGCGAGGAGACAACTCTGCTCTCTATTTTGGCACCGTAATTCATCACGTTCTCGGAGCGCAGATTTCATCTCGGTCAAAGCCCTCGTGCACTTCTCAGCATCGACCAGAAGATCACCCATCTCATTAACCTTGCGCTAAAATGATCGAGACAAGATAAGACAAAATTGTACCTAATCACTTTTTTCGATTTTCCGATCACGTGATCAAATTCCTCGGAAAAATCCAAGACGATTTTTCCTCAGCCAAAATATCGAGACTCTCATAGTTTTCAAACGGGAGCCAGTTGATGTTGACCAATCACCGACGTAGCGTCAGAAAAACCGTTACTATTCTCTGAGCCGCGATTGGCTCGGACTTAAAACCGCTGCCGTTTGAAAACTATGAGACTCTCGAATGTCTCCCCGAGGAAAAATCTTCTCAGTTTTTCGCAACGAATAAGAATCCAGAATAAAAATGTATGGGTGATTCTAGAAAAAGTACAATAATCGTACTTTTTTTCTTTTAACGTTGTCTTTGCTTACCGCTAGCGAGTCTCTCTCCACTCGCACCATTTCCGCCTCTTTTAATCTGAACCTCAAGTCTTCGATTTCGTTGGCTTGGGCTCTGCACGTCGATACTTTTTCCTTCAAATCTCCTTTGAGTTCCGATATGGCACACTCGCACATTCCAATCTTCAAACGTAACGAAAATACACGTGAGCATTCAAAAATGAAACATGTTTTAATATTTATTAGTAATTACCTTTTTCTTCAACCTTTCGGATTCGTACATCAATTCATCTCCTACTCCGGATAACCGCTGTTCTGACAACTGTACGTGGGGAAAGGTTGAACGCATTGGTAAGTATTGAAATTCTAATCGATTAGTTCATTCTTATATGTACTAATTTACTTCAAACAAATATACAAAATTGAATCGGAAAAAACCTTCGCTAGATTTCCTTTGACGAATTGAAGACCCTCGTCCTTTTCTTTCAACGTTTTTTCAAGCAGTCTGTTGATGTCCTTCAGTTCTTCGATCTCCGCCTCTTTGGCCTGGGGGTCAATGATTTCGAATGACACAAAATCTTAGGTTTGTATTTTTCAAATGTTGAAAAATCAATTTGCAAACAAAAAATAATTCACCCCTAGTTCGTTTTTCAACGCAATTATCTCAGAGTCCTTTTGGATGATGGTAGCCTTGTTGTTTTCATCGTCGGTTTCGTAGTCTGTGACGGAAGCTGTTCCAGTTTCTGTTCCAGTTCCAGTTTCCGTATCAGTTATGCCAGCAGTTCCGGAAGTCGATCGTGTTTCTCCCGTAGTTTTGTCCTTCGTTCCGGACCGTTTTTCTCTAAAATCACGTTTATTCCGCACTTTACCACTTCCAGTCTCACTCTCTTCCTCTTCCGATTCGCCTTCGCCTTCTTCATAGTCGTCTGCTGTGTATCCATCCGAAGAGGATCCGACTGACAGGAAATCGTGATCCTCCTAAGTGTGAAAGTCAATTTTTTATTCGGAGTTCACTTTCATTAATAAAATTCCACTATTACTTATTTCACTCCAAACATTCAGAAAAAAATCCCTTATCTTCTCAACATACAATTGAAAAATTTAAGAAAGTTTGTGATCGATTTGCAAGTTTACTCGAGAAATCCTAGTAACTTAGATCAAATTTGTACTCTGTTTCATCAATTGATCAATCTCAAAAACCGAAATATCAGCGAAAGAAGTTCAAACTTTGTGACTCGAAAATACGTCAGAATAATTAGAAACATCCCTTATATCAGTGGAAATTAATTACTCAATACTAAAAAAAGAAATGAACGCGGAACACATATTGTAGAAACCAATTGAAAAATTCAAAAGATCAATGATTGGTCTTCAGCTTACTTTTCCCGAACGGTAGACTGCGGTTTCATCAGACGTGTTTGTGGTTGCAGGATGTGGAGCACGTGGACCAGTAGCAGCTAAATTATCGCCCAAGGTATAATTTTGAGACTGCGTTTTCCTTGATTCTGTGCTACTTGTTGCATCTAATTGACGATTATGATAATTCGACAGCTGTCTTGCCGTCGTCGGCGACGTTCCTCTAGATTTCAATGCTGGTCTATCTTCAGTTTCCGTTTGCAACGATTTATCGACACCCCCATTTTCCAAATCATCCCTCTGCCTTCGTCTGGGTGAGGCTGAATAGGCTCGCACCGTTGCTCCGAATTCAGACCCTGGAGATCCCGAAGACGTCGGTTTTGACCGGGATCTCTGCAGCCTGGGAGAACCGGGGGCCTTAATCATGAGGAAAGAAGAATTGAAGACATTGAGCAGGAGATAAAGATTAAAGAAATTGCAGCAAATGGAAAGGAAAAAATGTGTACACATGAATATTGATATGGCAAATGAAGACTAGGTGTAATACATTGAAACAAGACAAAACTTCAATCAGATCATTGCATTGCACGAGATAATGAACGACGATCAACGAGAAAATGGAAAATTGACCGAAAACCTGGACAATATGGAATAAAAATGTTTTTTTTCTTCGACATTGAAATATGTAACATGAAGATAGTTTTTTTTCAATCTTATCATTTACAGAAATGAATAATTGATGCAATGGTTATCACTCAATAATGTTATGACTATATAGTCATCATATGTGATTATGATACGTATAGTAAATTCTTATTGTCTCACCGGTAGCTGTAGTTGGTGATTTTGTTCGGGTGTCAAAATCAGGCTTTTGTACCTCTGAAGCTCTCTTTTGCACGCTGTCAATTCGTTTTGTGTCTTCGCGCCGAGTCCTATTACGTTATCGATAACGACGTTCAATGGCACGATTTTACCCGGCTAGAAAGCAACAAAAACAATAAGCACGGGACAAACTGAAGAATTTACCTAATGAAAGAGACCAATCATACAAAAGTACTAATTCAGCTACGTGTAAAAAAGGGAGCAGTCATGAAATTCCAATTTAAAAGTCTTCACAAATTGTATGGAGATATATGTGTAAAAGCAACGAGTTAGCAATAAAAGGATTCTGGAACTAAAAGAAGAGCTTCTGATCAACTCACAGTTTTGGCATGTTCGGCAAGTTCTCTTATGTAACGTGAATTATCCAATGAATTTTGGCTCCAGGCTCTGATGTCAGTGCAGGATTCATACGCCTTCAATCTACCTTCGGATCTTTTTCTAGGCAGTACGTAATCGCCGTATACAAGTGGATTACGATTACGATCATCTTCTCCATTGTTTGAAGTACTTCTTGTTTTCTTATTACTATCACCAGCCAAAAAAATACGCGGTCCATGTTCAGCGTAAGACATTGTTCATTCAACTTATTTACCGATATTAATTTTCAAATTTTAGAATTAGGTGGTAAAAAATGTACGGTAAATGTATTCGTCAACACTTCGAAGAAAGGAAAAAAATCACCCCTCCCCCTCAGCTCCTGGTTTTTTAAAACTCGCACTGAAACAGTTTTTTTAGGCCGTTTTTTATATCGTCAAAAGGAATGAAGTAGAAAAAATGAGAATAATAAAGAATGTAGAAAAAAAGTTCAATCAAAAAAGTAATTCGTACGGTTAAGTCAATCCCGATCAATTATGTCAATCATCTGATTTTCAGTGATGATTGCAGTAATACGTGCGGTATTATTACACATCTGTACAAAATCTGCGCAAACGCGAGTCACCGGATTTTTAACTAAACGTCATGTGTCATTGATCAGCCATATTGCGATTTACTGATGTAGAAGAAAAGAAGAACAGGAGAATAAAAGACGAGCAACCAGAGAATAGAACGAGAAGACGCATATTGAACATGCCATGCAAAGTTGACGATGATTGGTTATGCTTCGTTTAACTAGTTCGAACTGCCAAATCTAAGGGCCGGATTTGTCCATGAGGAAATGCGATTTTTCGCCGCTGCGAGCGCTGGCGTCCATAGCCGCACTCTCTGCTCGATCGGATCGTTTCTCCAGGATGCTGACTGTGGTCTGACACTAAGCAGCACTGATGGTTGTTTGAAGGACTGTTGTAGTTATATATTACCTACCGCAGCCTGATAGGTCAATTGATTGATATAGTTCAGCAAAGATTATTAGGTCCATTCTGGGTTTGTGTGAGTCATAATCAGACAGTAATGAGATGAGGGTAAAATGAGGTTTGCTACAACGTATGGAGAAGAGATCGAGGAGTGTAATTGAGCTTCCTGGCTATTCATGACACCGGAAATGGGAAATTATCATGGAACTTGATTGAAGTCGCCCATCGTTACCATAAAAAATTCAAAATTCCGTACAGGGATCGAATATTTCCGTTTCCAGGATCTACGTTTCGGCTCTCTTCGCAAATTTTGGCGCTCTTCCAGGACTAATTTTCTGAATAGCCTCTGTGACCTTTTTGCCAGTAGAAGATTCTTCCATACAACAAGAGGTAAAAGAAAAAAATCTCACACGTAATGTAAATTATTTTATTACATGTTTTACTCCTGGCTTAATTTCATTTTCTGGCTCAAACTATGTATATTAAATATAATAATTGAGTATTATATTAATAATAAAGAATAAAATAACAATATTCATTTATTCATTCATTGAATCTAAATTTATTATATAATTTTATAAATAATTCTTCTGGTAGAGTTACCACAGTTCATGGTAACTACTTGGGATGGATTCAATTCTTCCTTATTATTAGTGTACATATTTATTTATTTATTTCTCATTATCATTTTTTTTTTCATTTTCATAATTATATTTTCTATATATTTTCTTTCTAACGTTACAATTTCATTGTGTATGTAAATGTCTAATTACAACTATGTATAATTATGTTTCACGTATTTCTTCTTTTTTTTCTATATATATATTTTCTATTTTCAATATAAAATATTAATTTACTAAATATAATAATCGTAATAATTCACTACAGGCTAAATAAAAATGTAAAAAAAAGAACAATTAAGTTTATAACCATGAACAAAAAAGATTCTGGTACTATTAAATCGTTGAGTATTTTATAGTATCTACTAATTCCAACAACACGATGTTTAGCAACTATCGCACCTAATCATCTTCATTACCGCAAATGGACACTCCATTGAGCTGTAGATTTTTTTGTTTTTCCTTTTCCTTTCATGAAATGCAATATATCTCAAAGAGAAGAATAGTCACTCGACATCGTGTTGCTATTTTTATAACAATATTTCTATTTATTCATTTATAACAAATATACATAATATATTATTATATTATAATTAATATCGTATAAAAATAAAACACAAATAAAATAACTCTAATTACTAATTAAGACCCTTTGCACGTATCTAGAATGCAGGTATAGGAATGATCGACGATAAAAAGAAGAAGAAGAAGAAAAATGTAATGTAAAAACTAAACACATGGAAGGTCATAAATATAATAGTAGAGATAATTAAATTACGTATTGTATCATTAATAATATCATTATCGTGATTATTATCAGTATTATACATATAAATATCATAACTAATCAACGTATAGTTATTATTGGACGTAATAGGTATAGTTAAGTATATGGAGTATTGGCAAGAGGGCCCCTGCTCTATAAGTGCAGGTTCATTTAGTGTTAGAAAATCATTGATCGATCAGAGATGAAGTTATTGGTATTCTACTATTCGAAAAATGAACTATTATGCAAAAGCTTTACGGAAAACAATATATGCTGAGTATTATACTGTTGTTTCAAAATCTGGATCACAAAAACAATGAAAAAATGAACTGGACGACGATATGATTAGTAGATTATAGTTGACACGTGCTTATTTGAGTTTTTTTTTTAGTATTATAATAGGTACGTACATAGGCATATACTATATTTGTCAAGATGTATAGTATATTATCAGTATTATCATCATTATCATAGTTATCGTACATTTATAGTATGTTGTTTGAAAAAAACATACTTTCGCACTCCGCTATATCTATATATGTATTGTATGATATCTAGTATAATCACTCGTTGAGTATGTATCTAAATCACAGCTCATGCTACTAATTATTTATATTCGTAGGTATATATTCTTCATACTATTTCTGTTCAAATTTTTCTTTACATAATATAGAAATGAAAATTTCGAAGATAAATACAATTTAAAAAGGTAATAATAATAATAATAAGCAGGTAAGAAATATCTTTATCCTTTTCATCATGTGTCATTAGTTCAATATAATAATTCATCATCACAAAGTACGCAGTTTCATTTAGTTGTGATTGTATTTGTTCATTTTTTTTTTAATAATTTATTTTCACTTTCATTATTATTATCATTATCTGAATTTGAATAATATCTACTGTGTTATCCTTATATTTTATTGTATAAAAAAATTATCGAAATTCATGCATAATATATTACTACAACCTTTCATTAATAATATTGTCACGTTGATTATTGTGATATTGTATGTTTAAAAGTTGTTCATTAATCTGTTGCTGTTCGTTTTTTTGTTCATATTTTGTGATCAACAATTAAATATCACCTTTTCAACTAATTAACATCGCTGCTGATCTTATCATAGGAACACAAAATTTTTTTCTTTCAGAAAATACTATTCGTTAAATCACACAATCGGACGATAATATGTTTCATAGGTTTGTAAGTAATTAAAAAAAAAAAAGCTCGTCATTGTTACTCTCTTTCTTATACTAATTACTGTAGTCTCTGTATACTTTTCTCGCACAATATAAGTATCATATATCTTATAGTAACTATAGTATTAACGCGATATATTATTCTCTTTTGTCTTCAGAAATTCAGTATGTTAAATGAAATGTAAACATGGCAGGATATACTAAAACGCATCGATCAATCTCAATAGATAACAACGAATAGTTGAATCAACTATTAATGATGTAAAAACATGCAGAAATCGGCGTAAAGAGAAAGGATTTGTCCAAGAAACAGCAAAGTCATATGAAAATAGTAGACGATTCAAGAAATAGTTGCGAATCTAAAAAAACTCAACTAACCGGAATTATGACTTATGGAATTATTTGAAGAAATGCAGTTTGATTCGATGTAAAATAGGTGACCGAAAAAAAGAATATATACCAAAACTACTGTGATAATAGTTGTTAATAATAATAGTAGTATCAATGGCTTGGAGTATCCAACGAAATTAAATTTGATCAAGAAAAATATTGGAAAGAATATTTGAATACGAAATAGTTGACCGTGTAATAAGAAAATTGAATTTTATATTGATTGAAAGAAATACTAATCAAATCTCCAGAAACTATATTTGCCCGGTTCATTGGACTCATCGCTTTTTCGACGTACTAACGTAGTCCTACATAATGTTGATTCAACTATTTCTTGCGTTTTAGCTTGCGTTCCTGAATTGTGCATAAATCTACTAATTCACATTTCACGCTGAACCTCCATCGTTTCGGCAATCTCTGTCACAGCATCTATATTCAGGATTCAATTTTTGAACTGTCACGCCTAAAATCAAACCATAAGCCACCAAAGCCCTATTTTATCGTTAGCCTCTTCATCGCCCCGGCTAGCTCGTGGTAGTATTGCAGGTAGCATTCTGATCAGCACCGGTGTGTGTCTGGTTGTGCGCCGCAGGCGCAGGGGCGTTTTCAGCGGGCGTGTTACCGTTGCTCGCTGCCGGCTGAACCGCGTTCGTCTGCGCGGTCGGTACGGCAGTGACGCTAGTAGGTTTCTGCGCGACATGGGTCTGATAGTGTTTCGCCAGGTGGGCCTTTTGCCGAAAGCTTTTACCGCACAAGGAACAAGCGAACGGTTTCTCCCCCGTGTGAGTCCTTATGTGAACATTAACGCTGTACTTGTCCTTGAACCCCTTACTGCATATACTGCAGTAATGGAGGGATCGTTCCTTCCTCTGCACGCTCCCTGGCGATCCACTGCCCTGTTGTTGTCCGCCATTTGTGTTCGCCGTTCCGCCAGACCCCCCACTGCTGTTGCTTCCGTTCCTGTTCCCCCGTCTGACGTACTTCTTCGCTGGTTTGGTGTTCGTCGTCGCCACCGTCCTCGGCGGGGAAATCGGGATCTGAGTACTCGCCGTTTCCGGCTCTGGACGAGCCACGGTCTGGCTCATGACGGCGTCCTGTTGCCCGGCTGTGACAACCGTCACTGTACTCACCTGGCTAAGGTCTGCGGGAAGGGTGATGGTCCCTAGACTGCCGCTAGCCGGGTCCAGGGTGTACATCACCGTCGTTGTTGCCGAAACGTTGCATACCGTCGGTTCGAGTCTACAATAGTCGACGACCTCGTTGGCTATGCTTTTCAGCTTCTCGTAGTCCTCGGGTCGATAGTTGGCCGTGTCCAATTGGGAGAGTAGGAGGTCCTCCTCCGTGCATGGATGCATAGCCTCGTCGGTCTGATGGTCAGTCGCTATGATCTGCACATGGGGTGAATTTACGGCGGTGTTTTGTAGCGTGAGACTGGAGGTCTGACTCGTGTTCGACGAGGAGGATGACACCACCTGCGCGTTCGTCCCGGAGTAGAGTTTGCCCTGAAGAGCACTGCGGAGTAAACTCTCGGCCGAGTCGCTTCCGGGTGTTTGGCTATCCGTGAGATGATTTTGGTCCGATAATTTCCAGTCATTGTTGTTGTCACCGGAGCCCGGAGTCTGGCCACTGTTCCTCGCGCACATGTCCTTATTGCTTTCCACGAAACCGCTGTCGTCCGTCGAGTACTGGGACCCCATACCGCCCACCGGTATTACGTGAAACCTCTCGCTCCTTGAACTTTCGGCTACGGAATCGTCCCCGGATGGATCGAGGCTCAGGATAGCTTCCAGATCTAGATTAGGCCTCATTGTCCAAGAGTCACCAGACGGTGGTGGCGGACTTTTGCAACAGTCCAGCCCGTCCATCGAGTTGGCATCGTTGTTAAGTACCGTGAGGGTGTAGATGGCGCCGTCTGTATTCTGCCTGTGCAGGTTGGCGCCGCATCCGCGCGCCGTCACGTCGCCCTGCACTATTCCATCCCCGTGGGTCTGGGAGGGAGAATTTGTGGTTGGAGTGGACCAGCAGTACTTGCTGAGATCCTCTAAGAGTATGTTGCAGGGTTGTTCCTTCCCTTCATCCCCCCAGTAGTCGCAGTCCGGTTGGTCCATTGTGACGTCAGAGTTTTGTACTGGGCAGATGTGATTGCGGTTATGGTTATGGTTATGGTGATGATGATGATGATGGTGGTGAGTCAGGGATCCCGTGATCGTCGATACCGGCGGGAGCGCGGTCAGGGTGTTGTTGTTTGTCTCCTTGACGAAAGAGGAGTGCAGATCGTGCCTCGAATCGTGGGAATCCTGGCGCGAGTCCTGGATGAAACTGACGCCGATGCTCCTTCGGAAGCCGCCCGTGAAACCCTCCTCGTCAGAGACAGGGTCGCCCCCTGTCGTTCCGTGAGGTGCCGGAGATACGACGTACTCAAAGTAGTCCTTTCCCAAGTCTTCGTTTCCACCCCCGGGCGCGAACGCCTCCGTTATGTCCATGACGACTGGTACCAGTCCCCCCGCCCCTTTCTTCGTCGTCGAAGTTTTTACGCTCGAAGGAGATTCTGTCGTGGAAGAAGGCAGCTCCTCTTCCTCTACAGGGTCGTTCTGATCAGGAAATTGGTGAACCTCTTTCTGCGCATCCTCCTGCAACAAATAAAGTTAAAATTTAGTCAGACATAAAAATGGCGGATACATTTTTCTTCGTACGCATGCGCGAACAGAATGCCCCATATTCCATGCTATAGGTTAGGTTATGGATACGAATATAATAGATATGGGTACGGATTATGTGTTGCACACAGTCGTATGGATCCTGGGCTTGATACGAGGCGCGCACTAGGTCGAAGACCAGACTCGACACAGTCTAGGCGTGGGAACGCAATATGACCGGGTATAAATTCAGTATAGGTATAAACAGCAGCCGAGCCAGCATAACACCAGAACGGCGCAGTCGAACACACGAGGCAAGGCGAGGAGACACCGCGAGCTAAGTGCACAAGTTGCGCAAGACGTGCTCTAAAGCAATCCTACGTATGAGAAAAAAAGGATTTCACCCAGTATACAATCGGTTCCACCGATAAATCAAGCGAATTTTTAATAATCGGTGATCGGAATTCTTCGGCGTCTTTTATCTTCTGCGTAGGTTTTTTTCCGCCTCTATTCCGAACCGTTCTCTTGCATTAATTTGGCCACCATAAATACAGGTATCTCGTATTTAGGTTACACGTTATTTTTCAATCGAGAATTGGCAAAGTCTTAATGCCATGCCGGTTTTTATTATACTGCGGTAATTACGTACGGTATTACCCACCCGTCTTTCTGCAGATGCTTTATCAGTTAATTAGCCGAGTAATTTCACCAGTGTTTCCCGCTACCTTCTTTTTCCGTTGTTTCTCTGACCCGTTCAAGCCTCCGGCCACACTATGGCCTCGACAGATTCTTTTCTCCGATTTCAGGCTCGGAAATGACGCGGTTAAGTAGAGGAAACGGTTTGTTGTGAACAAAAAATCGCCAGTAATAACAGAGAAGATCAGTCAGAATTGAAATGAGATCGTTAATAGAAGCTAGACCATGGTGCATGGTGCGGTGCTAACACGATGAAAATTATTACTGGGCAGAAATTATCGGTAATAAGGAAAGAAATATCGCTGTAAGGAAATAAGATCGTTGTTCGAGTGAACTTGAAACAAAATAGATTGAAAATTGGAAAAAGATAGAAGACGCTGAAGTTTCATTGTAAAAAATTATCGGTAGTAGATGAAAAATGTCGCCAGGCAAAAAAGGTCGATATTGGAAAGTATAGAACAACAACAGATTTCTAGTACATGAATGATCGGCGATCTGAAAAAAAATCGGTAATAACAGATAATCGTTATTTCGAAAACAAACAAACAAAGGGAAAAAACCATTTCGGTGGCCTTCGATCAATGCGTGTATGTAGAGTATAAAAGATCGGTGATCCGAAAAACCAATTTCTATCTCAATGTAACAATGAAATACGATCGAAAAATTACCGCTATGCGGTGAAAAAAATCGGTCATGTTGGAATCGTAACGAATAAAAATATTGCTTTCTTTGTTTGACGGTTAATGGGAAAAAATAGTTTCTAAAGATAGTTATAGGCTCGGGTTCCGGTCCCCGATCTCCGTACGTTCGGACACGTAAAATAACAGAGATCGAAGATCGAGGATCGAGGATCGAGGTGCGCATAGCCGCACTTTCTCTATCTACGACGTGCAACAGCGCGAGCAAGGTAACAACTACGGCTGGTTTCTGAGTAGTGGGGGACTCGTATAAACGCCTCAGGCCCATATATTAACCGATCTACGATAACTAAATTAAACTTCCTGCCCATAGGTTTCAGACGTATAGTATTACCGATTTCCCCCCTCATCTGATCGATTCAGAGCCCCGAAAGATCCTCTAGCTCCGCAACACAAAGAGACTCAATTACTACGGAGAAAGAGAACAAAGAATCCGTGAGTCAATTATATTATTTGCGAGGTATGAGCTGGTTCCTGTGATCGGGAATGATTAAAAAAACAACAACAACAAATGAAACCAAGTCGATGTTTATTTTTTCGATAGATTTTTTATCGTTGTGGCTCTAGCCCGATCACCCGGTATGCACGTAGATCCTTGTTGATAGGTTAGATACGCCTGGATACAAGGCTGTTCCGAAGGTCTAGGTAGAGTCTGCCTAGTTCTTATTTAGACCAGGATGTTGCCGGACAGTTCTATCTATCTCGTAGTCAGGCATCAGTACTCACTGTCAGACACTCGATTGTGTCAGTGTCTCTGAAAAGACGAGAGGGAAAAAAACCTCTTAGTTACCTCAATACTCAGTACCCATATTGCGTAGTCGAGAGAGCTCTTTGAGATACCACTCCGGGTCGCTTCAGGTGTGAAAAATAACGTTTCAACATCATATTCTAGATCGTCAACCGTTATTAACTTTTTTATAACGGTGCCCAACGAGTCCGAGAGAAATTACCGCTAGCGCCCCTGCGGCGGACTTTCAAACCCCTGGCCCTAACCTTAAAAATTTTTCGCTATTCTCTACAAGTTCTTTCTACCTTTGTCGTAATTTTAGGATTACTTAACGCGGTCGCAGGTTCAGTTATAAGCGTGTTACAGATAATTTATAGCGTATGTTATGTATGTAGGTGCGTGTGATACCGGCGTTATGCAATTATTTATTATTCTCAATTTGCAATCTAGTCCACTGAACAGACTGTTATAGTCGGTAGCCACACTGCAAGTGTATCTAATTATACTTTAGAGTTTAGATCGAATATTGATATACAATACGAGCTACCAGGATATTTGCAGTGATGCAAGTGCGTCCATTACGAGTCCTAGGGCCCCTGGTAAGCTCGCCCGAGACCATAATTCAGTTCCGTTCTTATTCGTCCTCGCGCGTTGTTGCACCGCAGATCAATCTAACAACACATAATTCCTTAATGCTTATGTTATTTATTTTTTGCTTCTCGTGTTTCTTCATTTATTACAAAACTGTTAAACGCGATTCTTAGTCACTTAGAGTTGGCCTAGAAACTATTTGCAAAAGAATTCAAGAACCTTGGGGGCTAAAATGTCAATAGTCGTAACGTAGATTTCGTCTCGTATTTTGCATAAGTCGAATATAAAATGTGGTATGAAACTAACCACCCACATCCGGTTCGGAATAAACCTGCGGTTTTAGTCGACTGGGCGTTCAGCCTATTGGAGAATGCGATCACAGCACCGTATCTTGCATACAGAGTCTAAAGTCTGAATACTGAGTTTTCAGCGATTAAATATGATACAATAATTTCATACCGATAGTAGCCTTTGATACTGGCCATCCACCGTGCTGCACCATCGTTGGGTGGCCAGACTCGTCGAACACGTGCACCCTCAGTAATGCGTTGGTACGCGTTTGCCCTACTTTTGCAATAAATTTGCAATGAATTTGTGTTTTTTTCTATTCATTCTTTCTCATCGACTATGTTAAAACAGACATAGACATATGTTAGATACATACCAACCGCGTTATAATTTGCATGGAATGTTTTCTTTTTCTTCATCTCAGAATTAGATTTATATCATAGTCGTATACGTAACATGTATTCAGAGGCTGTTCACAGCCGGAGTCCGATACGCGTTACGGATATCCGGAACGGTCGATAATTAACATAATCCATACACATTCACCTTTGTATATTGTATACTGTAATAAACACCGACACACGTGCAGATCGGTCATTTGAATATGCAGGCTTCGATATAATAGCCGCAACAATTGCATATGCTTCGTGAGCGACTCTCGATATAAGGACATTTTCGCCGCTCTTACAAAGAATCTTCTTCTTAGCTGTGTCGTCAAATCTCGGAATAAGGCCCAAAGTGCCTATCCAGAATAGGATTTTAAGAGTCATTGTGTTACGAAGGTACTAAATCCTCAGAATCCTCACAAAGAGAGTCATGGCTGTACTGTAGCCGAATTATACTCCTAATAAGCTGATCAGCAGTGTCGCTATATGCACTAACTGATAGAAGATACAGTATTGTTGATAGTTGAGCTTAGTTTATAGAAGTTTGGTTTTACATTTGCATTGACATTTACATTTGCATTTAGAATCCGTGTGCTCGTGTTGTATATACAGATTCACGACTGTGTGTGAGTGTCTTTATGCACGGTTGGAACATTACTCAGGCGCAAGGTACGTAGTATGTAATTATTCACGAACACACATGAGCCTGTGGTACATGTCATATCCTAGACGGAGTCTGGTGAGTCTTTATGTGGTTTGAAACCGGACCTAACCTAACCGTAACGGTTTTGGAATCGCGAAAAGGACGACAAATCGAAGCGCAACTAAATCATCGACTGAAATTTGATCCAGTCTTGAGGAAGAAGTGTCTAAAGAACATGACCACGAAGTTTTATCCTTTTTCGATACAGTCTGAAGAAAATTCCTAACAGATTTCAACTCATCGTCAACTAAGTCATCAGCCTTTCGAGACTGGTTCATGGTGCCTGGGCTATAAATATACCAAATTCCATATTTTATAATACCCTAAAATTGTAATGCTCAAATTCTTGAGAATCATTGGTAACACGTATATCGAAACGCGTTCCAACACTTTATAATTAATGGTACTTAATGTAGTTTTTTGATCTGTCATGCACTGCTCCTTTATTTGTTTTTACTGTATAAATTTTCTCCACACACACATTATGCACGGGTAGTGGATTCATTAAAGACGAGAAGGAGAAATTGACGATCTTCTATTAACGATCAACCGTTATAAGATCAATTAATTTAAACGACTGGCGAACAGAACATGCGCTCTTGTGACTCTATTATACGGACACACACTCTACACATACATCAAATAAATTGAATCACGTCGACGATTTGTCCCATCGACTTTCTCACCAATTTTTTACACCGATCGCAATCGTTAAAGTGTCCAGCTTCCTATTTTTCACTGCGGTTCTTGCCGACCTCATTAATATATTCGATAAAAATCACAATTTATTGTTCAACATCCCTTCCACCTCCTTGTTAAAAAATTAATAAATAAATCAAGTTTGCTCCCAATAATGTAGGCTACATCGTCCTAGTCAAGACGAAATGGTTGGCCTAGGGAGTCAAGACACAGCCAAAGCCAAAGCCAAAGCCGGAATCGACTGGGACTTACAGACTCGGAGAACCTGAGGTTGGCGTCGTTGTGGAGACCTAATTACTAATTAGTGGGAAGGCAAGCAGGCAGGCAGGTACTTCTATCTGTCTCTACGAGTCTCTCTGGGGTCCGAGGTGGTCGCCAGGATCGTAACTGCAGTAACCGAGAGGCGTTCTCATCGACCTACATTCACAGATGTATCAAGAAATATCTAGACACTCTTAAAGCAGTGGCGGTAGCAGCATGGAGTTTTTTTTCACATCCGTGAATTCGGTGATTCTGAATCAGAAGAAATCTGTTTGTCAATTGACACGACTGTATCCTCTCAACGGTTTCACGAAAACAAAAACTATTAACATTATCACCGATCACAGTTCTGGACTAAATACGGAATCGGAATAAGCATTCAGACTTGACCGCCACGAGTTTGAGCAGAAAACTTATTTTATTCTATCTTGATTAACGGTAATCCCTTTTTGCTGATGATGATGCCAGCCAACAGTCTTTGCCTGCTGATGATGATTGATTTGAGACGGAAGCCCAACTTACTGTCGGATGTTATGGTGATGGAACAGACGAAATTCGAGTTTCTCTAGAATCTTTTATTTTTTGTACAGTTCAAATCGACGCTGCTTCAGGTTTTAAGAGGCATGACTGAATGCTGAGTAAAATAGCTTCCAAATCTTTCATATTCATATAGGAAAAGAAGTTCTTTTACAGATCTGCGAAGATGAATCATGAAGTCATTACGTGTTTCGAGGGAAATCCTACAAAAAATATTAAGTTTCGCATGATTTCCTGAAATCTTCTGAAGATATTGAAACCTGATGAACAGCTATAAGGGTTTACTGAAAAGACGCTGTTTTTTTTACCCATTTTGAGATTAATTCTACATTTTTTAATTCATCTTGGATCCTCACTGAAGATTTTTCCAGGACATAATTGAATGTCACTAACCCGAAAACCTTGAGAAAACTTTGACATTGAATCATAGAAAAGTATCCAGTAGTCGAGTGTTTTATCTGCATAAGAATCGTAGTTTGGTTCAATCTCAATTCTGGAGCCGTAGGCACATCCGTTCGTCGGAGGTTCCCTGACGATTTACAATGAAAAAAGAATAAGAATAAAAAAAGATTGATGAGAAAAATAAGAAGTAAAAAAAAAACGTTCAACTCTTGGTTGTCGGGCAGAAGGTACATATTCGGCATACGAAATAGTCTTTGGAGATGCAGCAGGGAATCAGGGAGCAGCAGGAGACCCACCACTGTCGTCCATCTTTCTTTAGGTACGTGAAAGAACGCGGGACACTGATCATCATGCCTTTGCCTCTGCTTATGGTGTTAGTGATGGTTCATGAGGAGTGCAGTGTAGCTCGTATGTTCCTCTGTACGTAGTAATGTATGTAGGACATACATACATACGTCTAAATTATTTTTAGTTTAATCAGAAGCTTGTATCTACGGATGTAAACACGACATCGGATGCGGTTTGTGTGATGAAAAACCGCGAGATTTCATTCCAAGAATTGAGTATGACTGTTGAAGAAATTCGCAGATAATAAAGTCGGACTTTTCCGCGGAGGAATTTGCCGTATAATGAGACCAGAGCGAAATTATCCACAGGACTCTTGTTTAAAAGTGAGAAAAAAAAAATGTAATTATTTCGGCCGAGTTTTTCCCTGACAGTTGTAAAATCTACTCTAGCCTAGTTTTATGCACCGTTGCAGTCCGAAGTTACGATTTACAATACTACAGCATGAGTACAAAGCTTTTCGAACTATCCGCCGTAGCGTAAACTCCCGCCTGAATACATAAAACGAGCACCCGCACACGGATGGAAAAAGAAACACACGTTCTTGGACGAATACATAATGTACATAGTTCCACGTCTACGTGTGTATTTATTTATTTATTCATTTATTTATTTATACCTAGTTGTCATTTACGTTATTATCTACGTCCAGCAGATATTTATGCTTTACGATCTCTTTCGCTCATTTATCTATCCGTATATTTCATGTATGTAATATAAGCAAGTACAGTGCAACGTGCAGCACAGTAAGTTGTATGTACATACAATGGTTATCCCCTCGGATCTAGATCTAGATTATTTGACCGGTTTATCCAATCCGATACAGTCGACTATACGGTGTATACACAAATTACTTACTTCAAGGTGCTCCGAATTGAAATATACATAATGGACTCTATCAATTACCAGTGCACGGTGTGCTCGATCAATAGGATTAAACACCTTGAGATCCGAGATAGCGAACAGTGTCAGAATCGAAACCTAATCTGAACTAAAATTCGTCATTTTTTTACCATCCTTGAAGCGTAATTAAACTTTTACAGATCGTCAATAATGAGAAACTGAACTTCATTACAGATCCGTGTTACCAATTCATTGCTGTCAACAAATTGACATGATTTATTGAATTTTTCTGTGTCAATTAATCGCGAGAGCGTATAAATGACCAGAGGCTTTTAATGAGTCATAAATATAGACTTGTGGGTTTGCAGAAAATCGAAACAGATACTCTCGGCTTAGCCTCTGATCCGATTTTATACCAGTAGAATTCTATCTCGTGAGACTTGACAGAAAGATATAGACTGCAGAGAGATGATATGATGCCAGGTATCGAATGACGAAAAGTCATCTACATGTGAGTTACAGCTACAGTACAATGCTCCAATTCACAGGGTCAGGAGAAGCGGAAACTAGCTTTTTGTGCACGCTACAGATTTCATACTGATATTTCTTAACGATCACATGTTCTGAGTTTATCTGATCAATAAGATCGCTCTGACAATTTTTAATCAATCAAATTCTCTGACCCAATAATTATTCATAACGATACCAAAGTAACAGCATAATATTTTTCATACCGATCTTCTTACAGATCATATATAAGCGCGATGTTTGACTCCCTGGTCTTTTATACCGATCAAGAATACATAAAATCGCATTTGCTTAATGATATTATAGCGATTTTTTATGACAAGTTTATATTGGTACCAATTTTTCTAGGTGACAATTTTTTCAATCCTCTGTCATGAATTTCCAATACGATTTCTCCTCATACCAGGCTTCTTCGTGACAATTATTGACTCGATTATTGATCAAACGATCCGTCAATCAGATGTTACATAACGATTTATTGGAAACCTATTTTTCAATCGGGTCTTTCATAATGATTTCTGATCAATCAGTTTTCGAGACACATATATGTTACATAACGATTCGATATCGACCGATTTTCGAACCGATCGTCCGACCATGGGATTTGATAACGATCTTTCATCCAGCGATTTTTCATACAATAAAGTCCTAGTGGTTCGTTTTTTTTTTCACTGAATCGTCATTCATCATTGTACTACAGACACTGACTCTTATCTCATAATTTCGTGCTTAATAAGCGACAGATTGTGGTACACGCATCGATATCTATTCATGCTGCAAAGTGCCAATATACCGATCTATCGATCATAAGAGTGCGTACAGGCACATTGACACTGCATTAGCAGTGCAGCGATTCTTGATCCAGTTCAGAGCTTAGTCTAGCTTAGCTTATCGTGAAGGTATATCGGTTATTATACCTGATCGAACTAATCGTCCGCCAAGTGGGTAACGGGTTCCAAGTTGGCATCCTGCAGTTCGATTAGGTGATTGTGCCGCGTATTACAACCGATCACAAGCCACCCAGTAAGCAGTATCGTTAAACTTGCAGACTTCCCGATAGACTGGAAGGCCAGACGAGTGACACACCTTCGTATAGGTACGTTTTTTCATTCTCATAGACGCAGTGCTCCACGGTATATTACAATCTAATAAATTACTCAGTACCTATCATCGGTGATATATCGGCGGAGAGAATTATCCATGGGCAATAGAAAGAATAAGAATGATAAAAAAATCACTTTTAAATGGTCTGACTGTATAATTAGTCAGCAATGAGCCGCTCGTATCAATATCAATTATTCATAGAGTATATTATGTGGCTGTCTATCTGCCTCGTTTGAGTACAACGATGGGATCTATTGTAGAGATTTAAAGACTCACTTCCTTCTTTTTTATCCTTTGTCTTCTTCATTTTCCCTTTCTTCTGATTGATGCGCGCACACAACGTTGATATGATTGATTGTTGACAGTCGAGCATCGTAGCCGAAGAGATGACAAGAGACTTCGCTTTGCACGAGGATAATTCAACTTCCGGAAAATTTGATCTTTGATATTCGTTTTAGGTTTTCACTTGTGTGATTCTTTCACATGTCTCTAAAATTCCGAAGATATTCTCGACCATATTTCTCTAAATTTCACGTGAAAAGTTTCTATCAGATTTCTCCAGGATTTAACAACTTTAAAGACAGAGTATCTCATTGTAGTGAATCCAAGCCTTTAATTTAAACTTCACAACATCGCACATCCATGAAACATCAAATATTTGTCCATGTATCAAAACAACAGTTCGGTTCATCGACCAGATGCATTCAAACAGATGGAGATGCAGTATTTTCGTTCATCGTTCGCCTGTCTTTAGGCAACTCGAAGTACCGACAGGCCCCCGTAGTTGCACTAATATTGAATTTCATGAATCGCGATTGTGAATATAAATGATTGTACAGATTTTCTTTTATTCGTAATTCAGTAAAGTCATCTAAGATGATTAACACGTGCGATATAAATGTATTGCTTATACCGCATGTCTTCATAAAGCGTTAACAAACGAGAAATTTAATCGTACATGCAAGCGGATGGATTCACGTTCACAGACGTACCAATACTTACACACAACGTGAACACATGATAAAAGCCTGGCGTTCATTTCTCTGAAGAGAAATCTGTTTTCAGACGCGATCATCGAACCACACGTATATATGTACGATATCTAGACACAGGTATAAACATAAGATTCCTGGTATACGATAATCTGGTCTTCGATATAGTCACGTGTCTGATTATAAATTGATCATAAAATATAATAAAATTGAGAATTATGCAGATTTAGCGATAAACTAACGGAAGAAAAGCCTCCTTCGTGTTTGCACTGAAAAACAAACTGTCTGGCACGTATCGATGAGAAATCCAGAGGAAGAGAAGAAAAAATTGATCCAGAAGTTAATAAATCGGACGAAATATGTACATGGAATTCGAGGCATTCCATCTGACATCGTAGATTACTTTAAGTTATATAAAATTTATAGAAAACTTGATGTGTGAGTCCGTTGTGAAATAATTTATGATCCGTGTATCAAAGCTGCCCATATTACGTGCGTATAACGACGTTTGAATGTATTTTTCTAATTATCTGGTCTGACGAGGTTTCATTTATGTATTAGTTTCGGCGTAGCTTGTATCATACACACGGTTAACATAGATTTTAAATAGTCCTCGAATCACTCACCGAATACTCTTATATGAACATAAGCGACAATTTTTTATGCCTAAGACGAAAATATTGTAACGAATGCCCAAAGGCGGTTTTATTTTGCAATACACTCTACAACTAGAAATCTCCAGTTGAGTCAGTCGTGCGAGACCAACCGCCACACAGGTCTGACATCAACGAGTTAAGTAGCGGACATAATGAGTGAATAAAAAAACAAGGGTCTGCCATTTTTATTCCGACACTATAGTTGAAATAATTGATTCTATTTCGCAACAAATGACACGCAAATTGAAAGAAAAGCTTGAAAATCGGTTCACAGGTTCGTTTCCAATGATTTTGAAAAAGATCGGTATGAAAATCGGTTGAAAAACATCAAAAAATATTGTGGACATATCATTTGGAATAAATGTCAAACATCATTCGGGAAATTGAGTAGAATATCGGTATGAAAATCGTCAAGATCTGTGTAAAAGTTGTCTCAAAGTGGTAAATAGTGTCTATTTAACAATCTGAAGTAAAAAAGCTACAAGATCGGTAAAAAATCGGTAAGAAAAAAATGTGGCCACATTTTTTTTCATTTGCTTTTTATTCGCGAACTTGGATTGATATTATCTTTACCTAGTCATGGAATTGAAATCCGCCTCCTGGCGCCAAGGTCGACATCTTGGAATAACCAGGAAGAAAGTATTCCGTCACGTATGTAGATAGAAATATGTGGTTATTTAAGATGTAACATATAGCTAATGGAATCCATGGTTAATCGTGACTTTATTCCGTCTGTGTTTCTGTCCTAGAGATCCTTGAGGTTGAATAGTCCTTGCCATTCGTGCGTAGTTGTGTTTGTGTGTACGTGTGTATATCTACGTAACGCACAGATAAGATAGTTAAAAAAACAAGTGATCCTTTTTATGAGCTAACTACCTACCGAGAATGACGACGACGATCTGGAACTCTTACCTCCCAAACCGCGAAAAAAAAACTCAGTGTCAGATTGCTATAGTCCCGGCCCCTGTTGCTCCGAGCTACAGTCCTCGACACTATCATTGTCATTTTGTGACCTCGCACCTCTACCAGGGCCACAACCATTCGACGCGGAAGAACGACGACTGATCTTTGGCTGTATCCTATAGCCGATCGCACGATATTTCAGAATCTTTCATTATGGACGAACCGATTTCTTCACAAGTCCGGCCGAAACAACAGATTTTTTTCCCCCGGTGGGTCACGACTTACGAGCAACGATTTCAAGCATAGATTTTCATTTCTATCTTCAATGCCGATTTTATTGGGGATTTTTCCAACCGATCTGTAGACTGCTTATGGCCGCTATTTGTGAACGAGTTTTCAAATGACGATACCGTTTAAACTATTTTGTGGCCAATTTACATAATTGTTGCGTTGTACCGATTTTATCGCAAATTTACCATCGAGAGCGATTTCTAGACCAACTTGGATATAGAAATCTTTGAACCGAGTTTTATTACCTATTGCCGATTTTTTTTCCCTCCCGAACCGATTTCCACAGTATTTCCTTTATGTAGCGATTTTCTTACTCGTTCCTAGAACCGATCATCCGGATACAACCATTTTTGGAACAGATTTTTTTTGTCACAAGCCGATTTTCTTTCAACGTGTCGATCTTCCAACCGATTTATATTCAGAACAGTATGGGGATGATTTATTACACCGCTGGAAGAATATGGTAAGAAAAATCGGTTGGTCCAGTTTCCCGAAGATCGGTTACCATTATATTTCGAAATCGTTGCATAGTTGGCAAATAGCTTGTATTTTTACACAGTCTAGGATCGTGATGGTTTGAGCCTGGAGCCTATAGAGCCCGGTTTACCGATCAGCGTGAGTTGGCCGGACTGCCGAGGCTGGCTCACTCGGCCAACTCGAACAACGCGTTAAGGTATAACCTATTTACTTAATAACCGACAGAACGATACTAGGCACAGCTTGGTCCGAATGTTGCGCAAGGCGGTAAGTCCGCCTACATAGCCCCAAGCTGTCATGACTCTCAGTCTTATATCGAGACGTACGCTTTATGCTATGTACATATACATGTATCTAAACATAGTTATATATGTAACAACGAATACATATGTACAAAACGCGACACAACGTATTACGTATTTTATATACCTACGCGATCCGTAGATATACTATATACCAATAGTTAACTACTATCTATACATACATCTATGTACATACCTAGTACCTAACTGAAATCGATTGCGTTATAGAGCAACGGCATACCTCGCTTCACATACTTGTAATATACATATATTTATAACTTATATCTCGATCTTTAACTAACAAGTGGCATTGAGATCGATTTCGAACGTGATACTACACACCGATAAATCAATTAAAGAGACAATATTGTGGATACTTTTCACACAGATCATGCCTAGAAGATCGGTATGGAGATTTGGGACTAAAACTGGTGGAAAATCGACGCGATGCTGCTGGCGAATACCTTCAAATAGTTTGAAGAAGATCGGTAAGAAAATCGGTAAGAAAATCGGTAAGAAAAACGAGTCAACAATTCAGTAAGGAAATTAGTCAAAAATTCCATAGGTAAATCCGTAAAAAAAAAAATCGGTAACGAAATCGGTGGGAAATTTGATCTAAATGTGTGACATATAGCCATCAACAATCTTTTAGAAGCTGTCGGTAATGAAATCGGTAGAAGAATCGGTAGAAATCGGCAGAAAAATCGGTAAAAAAAATCGTTCTTTTTCATTCCTACTCTTTGTGCCGGGACGGAAAATGGATAAATCTGTTATTGGTATTCGATCGCGAAGAGTAGCGTCGCGTTTACCGTATCGATTAGTGTCTTGAGGGTTAACGCGCCGCGTGTTCACGTGGCGAGTGACTTCATCGCGGAGTAGGTAACGCATAGATGATGTACAAATACCGTGTGTAGGTACGTACTATATATTACATGTTTGTATATATACATATATATTCTGTAAATAGTTGAATACGTAGTTATACATGCACATGCATACTACATTGAGACAGCCATGCGATGAGCTTAGGTTTCTGGGCAATGCGCTACCGCACGCTACCTCTGATACTATATACTTCAATGTTTTGCAATAGATTATTAGTCAGGATGTTTTATCGTTCTTGTGTTCTTGTTCTTATAGTAGCTATTTTCCCACGACGTCTTCCATCACATTACATTGAATTAGCTCATCGATACTAAGTACCGCTTATACCTAGATACATGGAGGTTCTAACAACGTAGACTCGGAAAATCGGCAGAAAATAACACAGAACGTAAACATTCTCAACACGAATGAAAATGATCCAATAATCGGCACGAAAATCGGTTAAAATACGTGTTCATGATTTATAAATACTTCTGAAAAGTTGAAGTCAAACAATACTAGAAAAATGAATCAAACAATTGGTATGAAAATCGGTGAGGAATAATTGATTGAGGAATTTCATCTGAGATTCACCGAAACATATAAAACGACGATGAACACTAAAGTGGGAATGAAATTAGTTGGAAAAAATCGGTAACAAATTGGTCTCAAAACTAGTTAAAAATCATCTAAACAAAGACTGTCGATGTAATATTCGAGAAATTGGTGAAAAATCGGTAGAAATCGGTATAAAATCGGCGAGCAATCGGTTCAGAAATCGGTGAATGATCATTAGGAGCATAAATAAAACTTGAAATTGAAAAGATATGTAAAAAAATCGGCTAAAATTTAGCCTGATTGAATAATATTGAGCCTGTTAAGCACCGCGGCAGTATTTTCGGACTTCCTGAAAAGGTCGTCGAGTTATTTTTAGAGACTTCGTTGACCACTAAACAGGTATGAATAATGTGAACCAGTGATCTACAGGTAGTACAGGCAAGAGGGTCGAAGCGGTTGTGATTAAATATAAACCTTTTAATCCGTTCAGTTTTATATGTAATAAAATCGTTTATTTCTTCTACATTTCTTTCAACACTCGGATGTTTCTTTTCTACTACATTCCGTCCTTGTTCAACTTTTTGCAGCAGGGGCTCGAGGAAACCTGAGCATATCGAAGTGTTACTGCAGCAGGTGCCTGACCGATATGCTACATTAACGGTGACGAGGGGTCGGAAAAAAAAAACACTTCCTCATATTTTAGGTACACCCTGATGAAAGATTTCTGCTCTCGAATATCGCGATAGTGAAGATTTCATAACTTTTTTGCTGTCATTACACATCCTATAACCTAACCTATAAGTTGGTCGAAAGTGAGACGAAACGAAGGTAGTTTGCGTTCGAAATGACTAAACATCTAACTTCCTGGAATAACTCTAAAGTCTGAGTTATACGACGATGCAGACCCACCTAGGAAAACGTAATTGCTGTATCTACGGGTCTAGCAACTTTGTTGCTATGTAAAACCAACAGCATCGAATGAAGAGAGAAAAGAGTAGGTAGAGTATTACGAGTTGTTTCAACCACTGCAATATTCAACACCGAGCGGTCCTGCATTATAACTATATTTACCTATATTCTGTTACATTATATTACTCGAGTTTATCGCAATTTGCAATATTTTGCAAGAATTATAGGTGCACGAACGACAGAATGCAGACTTGAGCATGCAATTCAGACTCTGAGTTCTGTCGCAATCGCGATAAATCCTTTATTTGTCCAGTATCATAAAAACTTTCCCTCGATTTTATCAAAGTATTCCAGAGAATTCACGTCACACGCAGAAAAATGATTTTCATTTCCTTCGTCACGTCCAAATTTGCCTTTCTCTGTTGGCCAGCGTCTGATACCAGCGCCAAATCAGCGACTAGCGGTCTACTAGTAATCACTCCTGTCACCAGGGGGATTTTGGTGGCGCCACTAATAGGTGCGCACACAGCGTCGCTATTGAGGCTACATCATTTTTTTTTCATCTTTTTTTGTGATCCTTGGCTCACGTTCAGCGACCGACTGGATCCCAGGTCGAGGTGCTCATGGTTAGAGCGCCACACGGTTATTCGATATCCTGGTCGAAGTCGCACCGCACGACGACGCATCTCAAATTCCCCCGGGAGCATTGAATAGCGAGAACTCATTTCCAAGAGAGAAAGATACTCTGAAGAGAAAGAAGCAGAGCGATTCAAAGGGGGGGAGAAGATATCGAGGCGAACAAAAGCTGACCAAAAAGTAAGAATTAAGACCAAAAAAAAAATGGACTCGTTTTTTTACTCCATCGTGCGTCGCGGAGCATGCCCAACCTGCAGACATGCGGCGTGGGGCAGGTGACCCCTTCGTTTCCCTGAGCAACCTAAATACCGCAGGGTTCCGGATCCGTGTATCATTTGACACACTTGCTTCATCGACGAGGTGGAATAGATTCGGATGGTAGGATATCGTCGAGGTCCGTTCCTTCGACGATCAAGAATACAGGAAAATTATCCTCCAAGATATTTTTGAAAGACCTTCTTTCATGAGATGGAATGAATTACATTCAAAATTTGTTGAGTCAACTTATAATTACTTTTTTGGACGTGTTAAACATTTACTCAAGTCATTTCAATCGGTAAGAACGTCTTCCAATATCCAAAATCGTCTCAAAACACTGTAAAAGAGTCTTGACATAACCTAAAAGTAGTGTAAATTTTTTCAAACGTCAGGTTTCTTTCTCTAATCTCAATAAAATGAAAAAACTTTTTTTTTTGCGTTCATTTCTGTCAGCCTTTCTTCTTCATGTTATACAGTGTGAATTTTCGATGTTCATACCCTGCGTCGTCGCCAGTGCGCAGGGGGTAGCGCATGCGCACTAGATTCAAGCAGACAACGCAGTGTACGAGGTCGTTGGAAATCCACGAAAGCAGAACAATACAAAAATTGTACACTCTGTACGGAACCCATTAGGGCCGACCATCGATCACCAAATTTATGGTTAAAGATGTCTTCATCATTTGTGCACTAATGACATAAGAATTCCTATGTGCCTGAGTACTGATTAGTACCTTAGCTGTTGTAAATGGTGGATAAAATTAGCTCGGGTCGAAGGCGCCTGGAGTTGCAATGTAAGCGTGACTAATAATCACTAATAAACTTGCACATAGTGTGTAATAAACATTTCGATCCTTCGATTAAACTGCATCGCGTTTTCTCCGAGGCTGGCCATCCAACTATACTTTAGAACGTTTGATGGCCAGTTTCGGAGAACACTAGTGCGACTACCTCCGACGAATACTGTTATCATCGTTTTCATATGGTATGAAACATCCTCGTTTATCTTTTATACGTAGATATATTACTGTACTTTGTGTAAATGGTTAGAAAACTAGGTGAAGACTGGGTCCGGTACCCATTGCACTCGGTATAGCCACTTATTTGTGAGTGACGCGCACATTAAAGTTCTATGCTGAACGGATCAGAAGCTAAAGTTAACTTATGGGTAGGTAGGGAGCCATAGGTACACCTAGACATCGCAGTATTCTCCCTCTCCATTTAAATTTCTCTCGGTAGGTATTACTCTGCGCTATTGCCTCCCGGCCTGATACCTGTTTGCCAATGGTATATACACGGATATAGTAGCTCATGTATACTACACCAACTATAACCACGTAACGTATAGTATTTATACAATTATTACACAATAGCAATATACTGTATTTATTTATTCAACTATTTTTTATAAGTGGAAAAAAATCGTGAATCTCAAACATTTTATAAGTTGACACCATTACTTTTTCAGACTCCACGAATCTCTAACTGCTCGTTAGTAGTACATAGTTTTCATAGTTGAGGCAATAATCGTAATAATGAATAATGATGATGGTGATAATAATGGGGGAAGTCGTGAGTTTAGTGTAGAATCGAGAACGCGAACTCGAGCGTAGAATAATAAAATAAAATTGTTCGGACGTTTGTGTTTGGTTGGTTTTGTTGGGTCGGGTTTTGTATCCGTGGCGAATAGAAAATAGCAGGAAGTTGGCGGCCGCCCGCGACCGGACCCATAGCAAAACAAAAGAAAGCTCCGAAATGAGAAAGATATGCATCTTATACCGGCGTGGGAGCCTCGGTGTACGAGTACACACGGTTTATCTACCAACCTGGTGGAGTACCGGGGGCCGGGGTCGGGACAACCTCTTTGTAACGTGCATAAATAATAATACTCTCGGTGTATACGTGTCTTAATCAACAACTATAACCCTGGGATCTCACGTGTACCGAAAATTAATGAAACAACAATTGGGAAAAAGTGAGAAAAATGTGCAAGTAGCACAGAAATGGGAGAAAAGATCGTTGGAAAAATTTGAATCAAGAACTACTGAACTAGATTCAAAGAAAATCATTGAGAAACTCAACTTATTCTAAAAAACAAAAGAAACTACTAAACAGCTACTTTTAATAGTAGACATCAAGATTGGAAAATCTTCTAAGGAAGTACGAAACAAATTTTCAACAATGATGATATTGCAAAAATACTTGAAGAGCTGATGAATAAACATAACTATAGGAATTACTAAGCGAATTTGTTGTAACGATGAAAGATGTTGTTGAAAAACTACTAACTCAATTTTATAAAATAAATAAATGACAAAATACCAAATAAACTTTTGCTGACACTAAAATTGAAATACTAATAGAAAAGGTTAGAAGAATGACCTAAAAAACAACAGACAATGGACTGAGTTCCAATCGTAGTGATGATAGTGATGAAAGATTAAGATAAAAAATGACTCAATGGTTTGAGTAATAACGAAGTGACTGAGAAGTTGAATGAAAAAACTACTAAATTCAATTATGAAATAGTAGGATTGGGGTATAATCATAATTAAAAAAGTACTAAACTACCGAACTAGGGATTCAAAGACACACTTGTACAGACATTCGTCATGAAATTGAATTTAGTAGAAAAACTACCAAATAAAATCCCCGAAAATGTCGATTCTTCTAATCAAAACTAAAATCTACTATTCATGGTACTATAATTTGTTGTTAATTCTAGTTTGAAATCTACGATGTAAGATATGCTAAATGTGAATTGAAAGATCCTCATAAGCTATTATAAAATAGTTGTTTTATAATTCAACGATAATCATTGTCACGTATAAACTAATGAAACAGTCTTTCAGCTGTGGTGGTCTGAGCCTGAGTGAGGCCATCTTTTTTTTCAATCCGTTTTCGCAATAGTTTCGCGCGCAGCGTAGTTTATATCGCATTATAAACATGTAAGTGAGTATAAATACATGTATAAGTACACACACAATAATCTTATCACGGTGCATCTAAACCAACGTAACCTAGTGCTGACTCGGAGATACCTACTTGCGTGTTTCTAAACTACACTATCCAACTAGTCGCGTATGAGTATACACAAAAACTAAGCGCTCACACACCTCCCTCTACAAGTGTATGTACGTCCGCGCTGGCGGTCGGACAGGTTCTCTAGCCAGTCTCATAGCTGCTAGATGCAGGATACTCTGACATTTGCCGGTTCGATCCTAGGCACCAGCCTCAGCCTCAGCCTGCAGAGCGCACGAGCACGCCGTGAGCAGCTTGATGCTAAAACTTTGTGGATCGACTCTGCTGCCTAAGCCAGAGCCTATGACATGACTAGTAACCGGACTCACAGTCAGATGCCGTGGGACGTGTATATCTCTCTTTTTCTCACTCACTCTCTCTCTCTTTCTATCTATTTATTAATTGTATAAATATAATAATTTTATCGACTCAAATGAATTTGAAAACACCAAAAAGAAGATGAATTCGACGTCTTCAAAGCGTTCAAAAATATTGTTAGTTTCTAAAGTAGTCGCCATGTTCATGGGCACCTTATGGTTTCTTTGTTGAAGACAGGAAGAGAACGAATTGAAATTGAACGAGGCTGGGATGATTATGATATGTAATTATCATGAAATGAAGTCCGAAGATCACTTTGATGACGTATTTTGAACAAATATCACAATATGAGACGAGTTCAGAAGACTTTGAGACAAATAGTCGACTAAGTCTTGATATTATGTAAACATTTCTCAATCGAATCCTCATCAGGGGAAAAAAAGAAGATTGAAAATAGGAGCCTCATGATGAGACGCGTCTTCGTTCACAAATGGAGTCTATGGCCCCTGTCGTATCTGTTGGTCTCGGCGAGTGCGTCAACTTATGGTTGGTGACACCCCAGTTCCTTAGTATGTATATATAGGAGTTAGAATCAGTATCTTTGAACGAATGATCGAGGTGCGTGACCGACCTCGAACGACATCGAGTAGATATATACATGATATTATGTATACTGCAGGTAGCACACGCATGTGTGTATTACGTGTATGATATACGTTAGCCAGGACATTAATTATACCCAGGTGGATATTGCCCTCGATATACAAAGCCTATAGTGTATCCTATGTAACAGTATGCTTACCTATTGATTAGTATTATATCCACATACGTGATGGTAACGGGTATATTAATGTTCGTGAGTATATTGTATGTATATAGTTTCTTTTCATGTACCTTTATAACCTGTGATTCCTAGTTTATACCTTCATGTATGTATATATATATATATCTCCAGTCTTATAGTTAACTACACTTTCACTACCAGCATGTGACGATTAATTAATTTATTAATTCCCTGTTGCTGGGGAAAACTTTTATACAGTTATATGAATATCGCGATCAACAGCATACAGGAAAATCATAAAATATTTTTCGAAATTTGTTCACCATCTACGTCTGTAACAGTTCGATGGCAGCTTTGAAACCACTTGAATTCGTCTTGACTGTGTTTATCTTGATACTATTCGAAAACTATATTTTAGTAGTCTTAGAATAGTCTTAAATTTTTATGATCTTATAACACTTGAGATTTTTCAGAGTCTTCAAATAGTCTAGAATTTGGATAATCTCAGAATAGTTCAGATATAGAAGTTGATTTTTAGACTGCAAGAGAAGCTATTTGCATTTCGAAAATTTGGTTCAAATTCTGACACTATTTGGTCCACCAAACGTCCAGGATGGAATTTAAACTCAATCAATTTGAATAGTCTTTGAATAGTCTGAGATTAGTTTCTCGGTTTTAGCTAGTACTGATCCTTGAATAGTCATAGAATAGTCTACAACATAATTGCTAGATTAAAGAACACTAAACGTCACTGAACGCCTTTTGGAATGTCTTCAAATTAGATTTCCTATCTAAAAAAATTACAATATCTAATTCTACAACTAAAATTGATCATTTCTTCGACGATTCTGTCGATTAAAAAAATTCTTCTCAAACATGCGTCTATATGTCTCTCAGTTTTGAGTCTATAAATGAGTCGTTTTCATTCCAAAGCAGCGTTTCAAAGACGCCTTAACTTCAATTTGAAGTAAAACTGTGCTTTCCTTTTTTTCGTTTAATTTCTTTTCTCGCTTCCACAGCTCGTTTGATACTTTTGATTATAGTGGCTGCAATTAGTTGTCTAAAAATAAAAAATGACCAATTACATTTCTCTTCGTGTATTAATGTGCGAAAGCTTGAAGCCTCCTGTATCTATATCCATCTATCTATTGTGGGGGAGGGGGGGGGGGGGGGATAAACAGAAAATTCCTGATATGCAAATCATCCATGCGCAACAGGTAGTACAGACGCGTGTACGTACAAGTAGGTACCTGTGCTGTGCTTGTGCACATGCCTGCAGTGATTCTGATATTAATTACTGTACCGTTTCAACAGTAGGTAAGGCTATAGACGTTGTATGGGCTCATGGACACAAGGAATTTGAGCCAATTATATTTATGCCCCCCTGCGCACGCGTAACTCTGTGTGCCTCCCGGCCCGCTGCGATCGGACCCAATTTTCTAAATATTGCTAGGTAGTAAAACACTTTTCACTCGAACCGTTTTGTCCATGCTTTAGTTATAAACTCAAGAAAAAGGAACTGGAATTCAGTATGTAGGATCAATCTTTTTTCCATAGAAAAATTAAGTGTCATTATATTGTGATAACGATATACGTAAGAAGGTGGACATTTTTCTTTATCACTATAGAAATAAAGTGGGGATTCAAAAAATGTGATAAATCATTCAGTTGACTCAAAGAAGTCCTCGATATTGTCTTGTTGGGACAAAATAGTGAACATTTTCATTCGTTTAGTCACCAAAATTGTGAAATTTGGATTCGAAATGTAGAAAAATAGTTGTTTTAAGGACGTTTGGTTCATAGAATGTATTCTACTGAAGAAGTAGTACAGCTTTCAACTATTCATTCGAATAGTGTCTGAATTATAGCAAATTCTACACGTTTATGTCGCGATTAATTTTTTTATAAAATTGTATAATGGATAATCTTGTAAAATTGGATTCAATTGTATAAGACTTGATAAAATTGTGGATCATACAATTCTATGGTGACAAAGTCGAGGTAGAATTGATTCAAATTTGATAAACGCTGATCGAATTAATCTAATCATGAAAAAGAAAAAATTTCTACCCGGGAAATAGTAGTTTCTGAGTCTTTTGGTACGCCAACTGATGAATAGTAGTTCATAATAGAATTTCGAGTTCGAAGAACTCGACTTTTACACAGTACACAAAAATGTACCGTTTGAGAAGTAATTTGTTTTTTTCTTGGAAAATAGTTTTAAATTAAAATAACTGATTAGATAAACAACTATGACCACATTAAATGTAGTTTAAGAAAGTTTCTTTACCCATACAATTAAACCAACCAACATTTGGCTCCAATGTTGGTACTATAAACGCATTATTCCCCTGCGAGCGTAAGCCACATAAGGAATTACATTGTGTAAGTGCCTACCTACCTATCCGCTCTCATACATAGACGATATTTTAATTACCTTAATAGTAATCGTAAGTCGTGTAATTAAGCATATAAGTTTTTGGAAATAGGAAGGAGAGGGGAGGGGGGGGGGGGGCAGCGGCCATTGGCATGGCGGTCTCGCACACGATTTTGTATACCAGCATTATATACGTAAATAGTATATAGTATCGACGATGATAAAAAAAATGTATAAAAATTGATACACCCGAAACGGGATACCCGGAGATGGTAAACCGCACCTCTGTATATGTAGTGACCAAAAATATTGAAATGTTGAAACCTCCAGGCACCACCTGCACCTTTACTTCAGACGCTCGCCGCATGCACCATACAGAATATGGGTTAGGGGGTAAACCAACCTTAAAAACCGGTTGATGATATCAGAACGTCGGTGTTTTTCAACCGGCGAGTTAGAATCCCTCCCAGCTGGTAGGAGGTTCCTTTTTTCTTTAAAATATCTTGACGCACACTAGAGCAACAACTGTAATCACTCAACTATATTTCGAACGAGGAAAGATCCAAATCACCAAAATTCACCCACTGAAGCTTCAACGTTAACATCAACATCCAAAACCGTTCAAATCACTCAGTGACCAAGGCGAATAGTTGTTCGGTTGAAGATCACAACTAATCACATACGGCTTCACTGTCACCATCGATGCACACGTTCCGAATTACACTGTTGTTTACCAGCATAACAGTCCCAACTATAACTCGACCGATGCCGGAAGTTGAGGAGGCGAGAGCCTTATTCAACAAGTCGTTGACATTTAACTGCCCTTTGTAAATATCCAGCTGTTGAAACTATTCAACGATATTATGAATGATAGATCCTTCGCACACTGTTGATTATCACATATATTGTACTAAATCGATTTTTCAACTATAGTTGTCAACTATTTACAGCAACTATATATATACACACAACGATTGGTACAGTTTAAACGATGGACGACTGTCTCGAAAATGAAATCAACTTCTCTCTCTCTCTCTCTTTCTCTTTATCAATATTTTGTACACATGGAGAATCATTAGTTGCAACTATTAAATCATTTATAAACGTATCACTGCCTGTTGTACTCCTGGGTCCGCGTCGGAGGCCGTCGGCCACGAGAGTGCCAGCCGGTCGGGGGCCTCGCCGAAGACAAAGTTGACTCCGCTACCCGACCGTTGCTCGGTACTGTGTGTAGGTAGTGGTACCGAAGTAGTGGAGCCAGGCCAGAGCCCAGAAACCAGAGACCAGAGTCTCTTATAGTGCTTCGAAGAAGCTGGTCTATGGCGTCTCGACGTCCGACCGTTTGGCCAACACCAGAACGGGATGAGGACTATACCTGGTTAGCTGCAAGGTAGGTTCTGGGTAGGTAGGTAGGTTGGTATTTCGCCGGCGGGCACCTCCAACGCGTAGCGGTACTTCGAGCTAGCTGTCCCACCACCGCGGTTTGTAACCACCTCCTCGAGTCCCAGAGAGGCCCAATACACTCTCACGGATTTTACAAACGCCGCGATAACTCCTGCTTACTTACTCGGTTACTTCCCGAGCCCCTGGCCCCCCAACACCTCCGGAGAACCGATAAACTACGCCTTCCTTCTCCAGAGGAACGGCGAACGCACCGCACACCGCCACCACCGACGAGATCTTCTGTGTCCATTTCGATGGCTGCGTGTAGATCGTCCGGTGGACCAGAATTCGTCTACTAGAGATCAAAATGTATCCAAAACCTTCCACATGGGTCAAAGGATAAATTTTTTCAACCAAAGTCTGTAGAAACCTGACGGTACTCTCAATGGAGACGATTTTCGCTCAAAAATTATTGTCTTGAAGCAGCAGGACGTTCATGGAACCGGAAATCGTTACCTTTTCCTGCTGAATCTGGACGACTTTCGGCTTCGATGTTGTAACGAGTCAACTATTCACATTTTTTCATTGAATCTTCATTGCACCAGAAAATGGGCTGCCCAACCTACTGTTATCGTTGCTTGTCTTAGCATTGAAATCTTTTGGACTGAGTCACTAATTTTTGTTGCAACCATTGTCTAGTCAGGAGTTTGTTGAAACTGGACCTAGAATTGAATTTTTTTACTCGAATAAAGACGCCTTTTAGACTGACAGACACTTTTGGTCAAGTATTTTCGAAGAATTTACACGTATATATTTTTGGTAAACTGAGTTATTCGACGGAATCGTTTATGTGTTCGTTTAAAAGAAAGAAAAAAATTGTTGAGAGTTGAAAGAAACAAGGAAAAGATGATAATGAAAGGAAATCTTCTTGTCCTCTTTGTGTTCAGTTATTCAGAAATATGCAAACAGTCTTAACTTTACAGACCCAACTTCTCTTTCATTCTTTCATCGTCGAAGTCTTGAGTCATTTTTCGTCAAGTTCAAGTTCACTTGAAATTCATGAGAATATCTTGACCCTTGTCCAGCGTTTGGACCAACAAAATTTTAACACTGAATATTCAGGTGTAACAATTAGTATCAATATTTCAGTATGAATCTGATAAAATCCTCAATCGAAATTCACTAGAATAAGATCGTATGTGTGAAGATGATATTTTCGTGACATCAATTCGAATTGAAAGGTAGGAAAAGTGACTTGAAAAAAAAGGACTGCATCGGGATTAAGTACAGAACTATAATTGCTAACCAATTAACATCGTTTGAGAGAGTGTTTGTATACACATAACAGCCTGAAGTCTATTGCTGCGAATCCCCGGATCGATCGGTCATCTTCTTACACGAGTTCAAAAAAAAAATTAAAAAAAAAGAACCACAAAAATATCTGAGTGAAATTTTCTGTACGATAAAATAAAACGATAAACTTATTTTAATGATTCTTTTTCATCTTACATCTTGTGCTCATTTCATTATTAATATTAACAGTCAATTACTTCATGAGATTGATGCTATTAATAAAGAAAGAAAATAAGATCTGAAAAAATCAAGTTTTTGAGACAGTAATTTATTGGTTTCTCAAGTACCTACGTCTTTTTATCTACGGCTAAAAAGAGAAACCAAAATCGGAAAAAAAACAACAAAAAAAAAACAACAACAGTGAATAATCATAATGCAACGGCAGTTTACAGTATAGTGACCTTTCAAAGTCTGTAGTTAGATTGCAGAGAAGAAAAAATCGTGACAAAACTAAATTGTCATATAGAGAACAAAAAACGATACAAAAGAAGGGGGAAAACCACGGAAAAAAAAGAATCATTTGCAGAGCAGACAGTCAAACCAGTGTCCGAAAGTAACAGCCCCCTTCCCCTCTTTCGCTCTTTCCCTCCCCCCTTTTTTGTCTCTTCTGTATTCTGTCTTTTTCTCATTCTTATATTTCTTTTTAATTCATTTTCTCCCCTTTTTTGTTCAACGTATATAATAAATCTCTCTTTCTTGCTCTCTGCAGTTGTTCTCCGTACGATGATGCTCGTGACGATTGCTGTGGTGGTGGATGCACGCTCACATCTACGCCACTGCCATGCCGGCGCTGCAATAGCCAATCAGAGATTGAGACCTACATTTGCCCCTTCTATACGAGGTCTTCCGCAGGTATAACACCGCTGGTTCTACCAAAGTTCCGGTACCGTTATACTCCGCCCAATCCCAACCGTCAAAGAACTTTTTACGAGGCAACCTCTATCACCCGTACATTACATTACACTATCTCTCTACCTACCTCTTACCCCTACCTACACGCGTGTACCTATACCTACGGCGCTACGTCCACCTCGATGCCGTGTGTGATCCTGTGCAGGTGTTTGTTCGTTGGATGTGCACACACGGATATTTTGATTTTTGTTCCCTTTGTTATTGTTGAATTGTCATTTCATTTTTGTTTACACTTTTTATTCTAATGTTCTCCCGCTGTTGTTGTTGTTGTTGCTGTTTTTTGATCTCCGAAATTATAGTTTCGTTTTTTCATTTTTTATTTAAATTTTCGTTCTTGTTTGGATTCCCGCTTTTCTTTGAGGTTATGTTTGATTTTCTCCTCTTGTTTCATTTTACTTTGTTATTGTTCCTTTTATTTCTTGTTCGATGGATGTTCACACAGATATTTTGAGTTTTGTTCCCTCTGGTATCGTTGAACTTTCATTTCGTTTTCGTTCACAGTTGCTATCTTTATTTTTCCCTGTTGTTGTTGTTGTTGTCGTGTTTCTTTTTGCATCTATTAAAGTTTTATTTCCTCATTCTTCAATAGAATTCTTATTCTTGTTTGATTTTTTCCTTTTCTTTCAAGTTATTTTCTATTTTGTCTTCTTTCATCATTCGACTTTGTTTTTGTTTCCATTCATCCACCTCGGTAGTGTGATTGTTATTGTTGATGTTAGTTCAACAATCATTTGTATGATTTTTATTTCCTCATCATTCTTATTGTTTCGTACATCATTCTTACAGCTATTGTTGGGTTCGACGGATGTCTAATCCATTGTCTACTATCTTGGCTTGCTCATTTTGTCTTAGTCTTGTTGTTGTTGTTGTTGTTGCTGTCATTGCTGCTGGTACTGTTTTTGTTATTGTTGTTACCTCAATCGTCGTCGCCCAATGTTTTCTACTTCCTCAGTTATGTCATAGCGTTTCGTTATTTAGTTGCATACCATTTTTTCTCTCGTTTTTTCCCCCCTTATTCCTGCTGTGCTTTATAGTTTTTCATTGCACTTTGTTCTGTTGCCGTTTTGTTGTGTTTTTTTTTCTTTGCCGTGATTGTCATTGTTGTCGTTCTTGTTCTTGTTACTGTTTTATCTAATTTGAATAGATTTTGTTTTTCACAATTCTCATCTACTTTTTATTATCCCTAAAAATTTCAGTCATACCTAGTAGAGATTATTCTTCCACACTTCCATTACCTTATATACCTACTATAAGCCAACTATTTCTTCATGCCTCGCTGCTTCGTTGCCTCTTGCGACTCTTTATAAGCATTACCTACCTACCTATGTACCTTATTCCTCATACTCTCGAGCTATTACTGTATAGTTTAACTTACGATCGTAATTTATAGTATATGTAGACTATTTCTAGGATACGTATTAGATATTCCACGTGCACTAAAGTAAAGGCAGCCATTTAATTTTCAGGTTAATCGAATTGAACCTATGCGGATAATAGTAGAAACGACGGTGTCTCAACAATCTGGAACAAAAACAACAATAACGAACATGGTGCATAAAATATTGAGAAACAGGAGCATAATCCGAGATGAGAGCAATTGAAAACACAGAAAAACGATACCAAAAAAATAAGACAAGCTTATAATCACAATATAATAGGATATAGATAGTAAAATGTGTATAATACATAACAGTCGACATAGGTACAGATACATATCGACTGATGACCTTTGTTTGCGAGCGATTAGATACAGTATATACATATTCGTTGTATATCTTCGATATTGTTATAGTGGTCCAGCAGCAACAGCAACAGCAACATAATACAGTATAAAGTGACTGACTGACTGTGCTGTGATTTTCTGTGTGTTAAGCTCACAACGACAACAGTGAGGTTATACTAGTTGTCTTACATACATGCACCTCCACCTCCGTAGCCACGTGAGATTATTATACTGTCAAGGTCGAAACGCGAAGCGAAGACGTCGCTTTATACCTGGCCGGTTGGTCTACCTACCTACCAACCTATCCCATCAAGAGACTCGGTAGAGTCTCGCGCCAAGTACATTAAAAAAAAATTTTTTTTAAACGCCGCGCGTAGACTCACCGAGTCTACTTACCCGAACGGGAGCTATTCGCAGTGGTGGGGGTAATCAGAATCTCAGTTTTCTTCCATTTCGCGATATCTATGGGCCTTATAAGAATTAATATTAGATTGGCGGCACGAAAAGATTTTATTTAAGCCCTATTTCGGTCGAATCGATGCACGAGAAGATGAGATATTATGATTTGAAAAATCTGGCAGGTCCGTTTCACTCAAGGAATTTCGTCTCCGTCATCTCCTCCCCAGCCACGTGGCTTTGCAAATCTCTATGAGTATGAAAAATTAGGGAAGAAGGGCGATCTCCATTTTAGACTACGCAGTGAGCAGACGAGTATAGAGAGAGTACACGTAGCAGTCCCCAGGTGGCGCCGTTGTCGAGATTGAATTCGGCAGATTTTTCGACTGTTTCTTTTATTTTCCGATAACCGATTGATGAGTCTGGCGCGAAGTATTTTCAGATTTAGAATTCAATATAATGTGTATATTCTCAATACACCGTGAAGAAAACTCGAATAATTAATTAAATAATAATTAAATAACCTGGCTACCCGAACGGGAGCTGTTTCGCCTCTACGGCAATGGTATATATTATATCTGAATACACCACATCCGCGGCTAGATGGCACTTGTGTCATGTAAACGAGCCGCCATTTTTAAATGTAATAGATCGAGAGAATCGATAACATTTCGGTCTGCTCATTATTGCTACGTGTGATAGGTAAAATCAAGATGTGAGCCAGTTTAATGGAATAATTAAGTTATGAGGTTATGAATCCGAACCAGTTAGATCAATAACAGGCTTCGGGAACATTGGTCGTTTTTATAATTTGCATGTCGGCTACTAGTGCGGCTGCTAGATTAAGTGAGGTTAGGTTCTGCTAGGTCGACGGAGCGGTCAACAAGAGTTTTCATTACGAATTCGCGTATTTTAATTATTGTTACCGCTGGACATATATATAACGGATAATGTAACGTTATTTACGACTTATTTATCATAGGATACGAAACAATGAAATTTATGATTTTCCACTGAATTGGATCTATGAGTTCTAAGAGAATGCGACAGTCATTGAAATTTGAAATTTGGTACATAACCAGACGGGATTGATCGTGCTATATTGTAATTGAAATCGAATAATACTATAAGATGTTGAACGTTCGTACATGCCCTGTCTTGTGTGAAAATATTCGACGAGTCCTAAAGAATAACAAACGTATATCTCGGTGGACAGTCTAGAGCAGACGAAACTCAGAATACGCTTTAAGGCGATTATAGTGCTCCGTACACATTTCCTACACGGTTTCATGACCGAATACGTGTATTACCTCAGAACTTGTCGATATGAACAACTGTTCAATTGTTTTGGTTATATTTTCGCACGCCTACTTCTAGCTCGTCAGAGAAAATGTGTACACTGCAGTATGCTGCGGAGGTTTTCTTCGATGACTTAGCTTCCAATTTTAACGTTGCGGAACAGCTCTTGGAGCACTCGAGTAACCTGAGGTCAAATCGTCGGATTCTGACGATAAGAAGAATACCTTGGTGGACCGGATTGAACGGACGAATCTTGCAATGCAATCTAATAACAGAAGTACTGTATCGGAAGACTTGATTGAGTGTTTATCGATAGTTATTCATTGATTTTGATATATTTGCACACTATTCTTATTTTTGTAGGAGATCATAAAAACATTATACTGGAGCATGGCAGGATACGGATTTCCACTTATGCTGAAGTTCGTCGTCGGACAATTCTAAACGTATTCATCCGGCCAACGTATTCCCTTAGGGGGAGACTTCG
Organism: Euura saliciscinereae; assembly: GCA_018420115.1. Classification (NCBI taxonomy): domain Eukaryota; kingdom Metazoa; phylum Arthropoda; class Insecta; order Hymenoptera; family Tenthredinidae; genus Euura; species Euura saliciscinereae. The sequence continues at coordinate 1,808 of JAFFZH010011013.1, read as the reverse complement.
GTGAAATTTTGAAAATCGCTATCAGATGTCGTATGAAAAAAATCGTTCCAGCAGTTTTTGAGTAATGCTAGTATAGACTGTGGAAAAAAAGTTCAGCGTTCTGCGATGAAGGTGTAAGCGCAAGAAACCTTGTGAAGAAGATTTTGCTCACCGCTGCCACAATTCCTTGCGTCTACACTTTCACCGCAGGAAGTTTGCATTTTCTTTCCCGCACCCCATACTGCCATAATTTCAAAATTACTGGACGGACTTTTTTATACACCTCTTTTCAATATTTCAAGAACTAAAAAACCTATTTTTGCCCACAATTTCATCGAAGTCTCCCCTTAAAAACGAGAACCTTCAGTATTACCTCAATTATTATCGCATTCTTAATACAAGTTTTCCATAGTACACCCGAAATCAAACACTGATACAAGTATTCTGCGCAACGACAGAATGTTATTACAGTAAAGTACAGCGTTTGTGTTCCGGTACATATAGTATTTCTGGCTCGGTGAGAAAATTCTTACAGTGTAGACTGTAGAATAACACGTTTTATTGGTTATATGTTCCTGATTCAGGTGCTAAATATCAAGGGACTCGGTAGAGTCTTGAGTCAAGTACATTACAATGAAAAAAATTTGCACAGACCTCAAAGAGTCTATATGTATACCTGAGTGATCTAGTTCCGGAGAGACTATTTGGTGGACGAATTATTGATATATTGATTGCTATATCGACGGGTCCTGAGGAAGCAGGGGTATCTCGGCAGGCAGTCTAGAGCAGAAGTAGCTTGGAATACGCTTTGAGACAAGTATAGAGGTTCGTAATCCTTCATACACAGTTTTATGTGTTAAGTTTCAGTTCTGGGCTGTCCACCGAATACGTACGTTACCTCAGGACTCGAAGATATGATCAATTGTTTAATTGCTTTGGTTATAGTTATCGCACACCTACTTTTAGCTCTATGGAGAAAATGTGTATACGATGCGGTATGCTCCAGGGGTTTGTTTCGATGACTTAGCTTTCAATTTTCAGATCGCGGCAGTTATTAGACTACTGGAGTTACGCGACTTGAAATCATCGGGTTTCTCAGAATACCTTGGTAGACCGGATCAAACGGCCGAATCTTGCCATGCAACTTATAACAGAAGTATTATCTCGGGAGACTTTATTGAGTGAATATTCGCTATTTATTTATACACTGATTTTCAGATTTCCTTACTATGAACATTCTTTAAGATATGATTTGTAATGAGCAGTACTATAACCCTGCCTGTAAGTTAAACTCCGCTGTTGCCGTCCCCAAGCCCGAATGAGAAAGGAGGAGGGCCGGCCGCACGCAGGGTTACACGTTGGGTATTTGTGTAAATAATTTGGACGGTCCAATTTCTGCAGCCCAATACGGATTAATATTTCACGGCTGCCACTGAACAAGAGTCAGAGTGAGAAACATAAACTTAGCATACGAGTACACGTTCTTGTTAACATTTCCTACAATATCTTGCGTTTTATAACAGGAAATCCAATATTTTTCACCGTCCATCCAATTGTGAGTGAGGATCTACAAAGATTCAATCGAGCAAGCACAGCGAGCGAGCGCAGTTAGCAGGAAGTAAAAATAATCTACAAAAAGTAGTGATATCCCCCCAAAAAGCACCTTTGGTGCAAAAACCCTCGCCAAGTACATTAATGTGGTCTCCACAAAAAAAAACTACCATCAAAAAGTCTTTCACCTAAAATGCCTTCCAATAAAAATTCGTATTCCACAAGAGGTCTTCCTTCAAAAAAACCTACCAACAAAAAATTTGCCTTCCACAAAAAGT
>JAFFZH010011012.1:0-11070 GCA_018420115.1 Euura saliciscinereae | reverse complement strand
CGTCGGGGGGCAGATATTCACTCACATGGGTCGCGAGTAACTATTTTTTCGCACCGAAATGTTGAAATATCTACCCCTCGACGATATTGCGCGACAGCAGAGAGTCCTACAATTCAGACGATGTAGCATCCGGGGGCAGATAATCACTCACATGGGTCGCGAGTAACTATTTTTTCGTACCGAAATTTTGAAATATCCACGCGCGAGCCTATTTTTCGGACTTTTTTCCCATTTCTTCATACAGTTTTTTTCTGAGTGGAGATATCGGGTATGGCTTTGCATAGACTTCTTCCTGGAATTCTAACGATTCGATTTCTCTATACTGACGAGTTGGAAAAGTATTGTTTGAAGCCCGTGTTATAAGCAAAAGAAGTTGTTGGTTGCTGTATACACCGAGGGCGGACTTGACCATGACGCCAGAAATTGGTGGACCTCATCGCGTTAATTTATAGTCACATTGTGTAGAAAATTTAAAATAAATTTGTCGGCTGTACGGCCGCCAAACTGCGTCAGTCGGTGTGTCTGTCCATAAATGTTCCCACCGTAAATTAGAATAATAGTTGTGAATAACAATTGATCTGCATCAAAAAAGTATTAATCAAAATATATTCATTCGTCATCAGTTTCGAGATGACATTCAAGGTAAAATTTAATTTAAACAAAAAATCAAAATACGCGCCGTCACGACCGACTGTCTGGGCCAGTCATGACTGCAGTCGGTAAGCCCGGGTACGGACTGAGTCACTGAGTGTATATGACTGTCCATAGATGTCCCCACTGAGCTTCCGTAGTTTAGGGCTACGATCTATCAATCAGACTCCAAAAACTGCATCAAACGATGGCAGGACTCGAAGGATACGAGCGGGCCTACGGCCCGCGACCAACCGAACCGTGGGAAGTCGGGGCCGGTGGTTTCCCGAGCAAATATCACGGCCGCGAGGTTATCCGCCCCCTCGATATACTCGTGGTTCATCCCCTGGCGGAGGACAGCCCGCCCCCAGAAGACGGTGAGACCCCTTATTTTATTTTGATCCCAATTTCCATCATCAATCTTCTCTTCAAGATTTAACCGTCAAGAAGTACGTGGGTCTCGGCTGTGGCCTCGCGAGTTTGATAACGGAGAATCTATTGATACACCCGTTCGTCGTACTGCGTCGACAATGTCAGGTGAACCCGGGCGCAGTGAAGTATCACCTTGTCCCCATAACCCTGGTCCCGGTTATCATGAGGCTGCATCAGACGCAGGGTTTGAACACCTTGTGGAAGGGAATCGGCTCCGCACTGTTGGTCAGAGGGCTTACGCTGGCGGTGGAAGACTTGGTCTCCAAGATAACGCCCTGGCCCAAGTAAGGCGGACGATTTATCGACGATATCGGAACACCTAACGATCCGTTTTTGTCTCGGTTACAGAGAGATCACTTGCAACAGTTCCCTCAGAGCCTTCGGACAGCATCTTTTACTCAAATGGTAAACTCGACGACCCCGGATTCGCGAGATCCTCCAGAATCAATAAAATCTTGTGCATTTCAGCGTCTCTATCGGCATAGTGACGCCCTTCTACTCCGCCTCTTTGGTAGAAACTGTGCAGTCTGAAATCGCCTCCGAGAGACCTGGGATCCTCGACGTGTTCCGAGACGGAGCAATAAGGCTTCTGGAAGTCGGAAATAAGGGTAGAATGATACCCATATACGCGCTGCTCCCGCCGACGATCGCCTACGGAGTTACGAAATACCTCTTCGCCCTGATCGTCAGAGGCGTAGCGAGCAGGATAATGCACATAAGACACAAGCATTCTCAGCAGTTGAGAGTGAGCCTCGATATACGCGAAGCTAGAGACCACAAGATAGGATAATCGATGATTTATCCACTTCCAGGGTGCCTACAGCAGGGATTTGGTCTCCGAGTCCGTCGTCCAGGACATCGAGCTCCATTCGATACTCGTGTCGATGTGCGCAGCTGACATAGTCTTCTATCCGCTCGAGACTGTGATACATCGTCTCCACCTTCAGGGGACCAGGACCATAATCGATAATTTGGACACCGGAAGAAGCGTCACGCCTTTATTGACGGGATACAGCGGAGCGGTGGACTGTTATCGTACGATACTGTCGACGGAGGGTCCTCTGGGGTTGTACAAGGGCTTCGGTGCCCTCATACTGCAATTTGCAGCCCATGTATTAGTGATAAGAGCGACGAAATGGATACTTACAGAACTGACCGGGGTGATGAGGCCTAAAGCAAAGCCAAAGTCACCGCCTCACAGTTACTTCAGCGGGATATGAACGATTTAGAGATGTGTTTCTTTTTTTAGAGCGAATTTCTTTTATAAACTTATTCGTTGAAAAAAATGTATATCTATGAACCAGAAACGTGTGACTTACGTTAAGTTTAGAACTGTAAAAAAAATCAACGATTTTGATAAAACGGTATATTTATCAAATATTATCAAACTCTGTTTGGCAACTGTTTTTTCGGTTAGTGTTTATCGATTCGCTCGAGTCGCTCCTAGTCAGAGAATTAAAAAAAAGAGGCGAACAAAGGACGTTACTTTATCTTTCTGTTTTTAGTAAAGCAGAAATTACAGCTTTCAGCTAGTCCCACATATCCGCGTAATAATATTCTCTTCCCAGTGTGTGATTAATTATCGGTGCAGAGATTGTAGGATATTTTGTAAATATTGAGACTATTGAATAATCGGTTCTGATCTTTTTATAATCCACTATGTAAATACAGGCTACTCTCTTCAAACGGTGATTTACCGAGAAGCTAATTTTACTTGAGAATCTTAGAATCGTTTTTGTTAAAGTTTGTGCGAAGCAAAGAGAATGGTTGTTCGGTATCTCGTAGTATTAACGATATAACAATGTATAAACGAATATCTCTGGTAGAATACCGAAGATGTAAAAAAAAAAGAACATAAAATAAAATACGGTGATAAGATCAGATCAATTATTATTATTATTATTTAATCATTGATTTATTATAAATATCATATACCCTTGTACACAATGTGAATTAGATAATAATAATGATCCGTTCATAGATTATTCTATCTATTTATCTCAAAATTGATTATCCTGAGGGCCATATGGTCCTGTTCATACATTCGATCGAGAAAAAAGAAACTATAATCCAATCCACATATCCATATAAATTTTTAGAATTTTTTTTTCTTTTGTTTTATAACTGATAAACTGATAAGTCGCGTCAATTTACTTTTCAAGCTCACAATCAGGATCGTATGGCTCTCACGACGTGAGCATGCATTTATAAACTCTTTCGGTATCCGTTGAGAAGAATTTTTCTTTTTTTTTCAAACTTATTTACACGCCTATTAAAACTGTGGGTAGAAACGAGAAATTTTCTATTACTATTTTTATTTATTTTTTTACTTTCTTTCTTTAAAAACGATGGAATATCATTTTCTAGCTAATTATCAGTACCATACATCTAAACACAAGCTTTTTTTTTCTTACGCGATGTAACACTCTTTTTTAAACTTTTTGTTGTTGTTGTTGTTGTTGTCGTCTTCCGTTTACGTTAATCAGTAGAGGTAAATCCATTACCTATTTACAATATATTACAAAGAATCTATGGTAAGTTAAAAATATTATTATTTTATTTATTTTTTATATTTTTTTGTTTCTTCTCTGCGTATTGAAGAGTACACGAATTTCAATGTTCAATGTACTATAAATCTGACGTCGAGAAAAATTAATTAATTCACTAATTTTTCATTTTCACTATACATATACGTATAAATGAAGAGGAGAATTCTTTTTACCCTTATTTTAGTCTATCATTATAGTATTATGTATATTCAACAATTTACCAAAGACTCTTTAAATTATTCGATACATTAATAAAAAAAAAAATTCTATTTCATCCTTTATTCGTTATATTAATTTTTTTTCATTATTCATTAGATCGTTTTTTTTTCACCCCTAAACATTGTGAAATTAAATTAAAGAAATCAAGCTTTATATCACAGAATTGATTATCGTAATTTCAATTCATTCAACGATATTCATACTCAACCCTCAAGATTTTTTTTTTTTTCTATGTTGTTTAAAGACAGTGAATAATTAAAAATAACTTTTTTTTTGTTTGCCTCACAATACACAACAGTAGCGGAATTTTATTATTATTTTTTTTCTGTTAATAATTTTTGTTTTTTGTCTTACTTAGGTAAATGAAAAAAAAAATCTAAAAAAAAAAAACCCACTAGTTACCTAATTTCGTTTATTCTTTAAATAAACTCAGTTCTTCACGTTCACTTTTCAAGTATATTATAAATCTTTTTTGCTATTATAATAATAAATTTAGAAACAATAATAATATTAATAATTTAAAAAAAAGAAGACACAGTAGTTTTTTTTCTGTCTCCTCAATTTTGTCGACCCATCTTCAAGATTAAAAGGTCGCGATTTTAATCTTAATGACTCGATATTTAAAAAAAAAATAGACCAACAATGTAATAATTATAAATTACTCTTCCATTAATTTTGCACATGCTGAGCCTGCGGCAGTTCCTCATCGTTTGATTCACCCCGACGCATGTACTGCGGCTTTTCATCACCCCTCACGCACGCCTCGGTAACGTGAACGGACATCACGTCGCTACCAGGCACCTCGAACATCGGCTCCAGCAACAACGACTCCATGATCGCCCTGAGCCCTCGAGCTCCCGTCTTCCTGTCCATAGCTTGAGCCGCAATGGCGCCCAAAGCGTCCGGTGCGAAGGTGAGATCGACCTGAAAAGAAGATTTCAATGATAAACTGGATGGGACCCGGATGTTTAAATCCCTGAGTACCTTGTCCATTGAGAATAGCATCTGGTACTGCGGTACCATCGCGTTTTTGGGCTCCGTCAAGATCCTGACGAGCATTTCACTGTTGAGAGTATGGAAAGGTACGAGGACCGGAAATCTCCCAACGAATTCCGGGATCATACCGAAGTCTATGAGATCCCTAGCTTCCACTTGTCTGAGTAGAACGTCTTTCTCTTTATTATCGTCGTCGGTCGACGGAGACATGTTCGCCACATCGGCCAGGCTGGCCGCCCTGCGTCCTGGACTCTCGGTGGACGGAGTGGCTCCGAATCCCAGATACTTCTCGTTCTTGCGTCTGGAAACGAGCCTGTCCAGTCCGTTGTAGGCTCCCGAAGCGACGAATAGAATGTTGGTGGTGTCCACTTGGAGGGTGTCGCCCCTCAGTTTCCTAGAGCTATTCTTCTCGGGGACGTTGACGATCGTCCCCTCCAGCATCTTGAGCATTCCCTGCTGCACGCCCTCCCCGCCAACGTCTCGGAGCTGATGGATTCCCGGGACGGCACCGATCTTGTCGACCTCGTCCAGGAACACGATTCCCATCTGTGCTCTGTCCACGACGTAATTAGCGTCCTGCAGAAGCTTGGCTATAACGCTCTCGATGTCCTCCCCGACGTATCCGGCTTGAGTCAGCGTCGTGCAGTCGCATATTGCAAAAGGAACGTCGAGACATTGAGCAATGGTCTGGGCTAGGAGCGTTTTTCCGGATCCAGTCGGTCCCAGGAGAAGTATGTTGCTCTTCTCGAGCTTCAGTTGGTGTTGTTTGCTGTCCAGTATGTCGGATCCGGAGTTGGACTGACCAGTGGTCGACTTTTGGGCCTGATCGGCGCCGGGAGGAACGTGCTGAAACCCAACACCGAGGGAATTCCCGATGCTGGATATGTGGAGGAGGTCTGCGAAGGATAAATCATTGACGTTAGGATTCTTGAGAGCGCTGCCTGGATCATCTAACGGGGAAATTCAAGCAGTGAACGGTAATTGCGTCTATGACAAAAATCAACAGGACTTATAGGATTAATTTTTCCAAACTGTTATTTACGCGGCTTGAGACCTCTATGTGTGAAGGGATGATTGGATTCCTGTGTCGTTGCCTGGCTAGCGCTGACCTGGTTCGCGTTCTGCATCGGTAAATTATTGTGTATCCGTTTATAATGGTTGTAAACGGCTACGCTGAGAACTTTTTTAGCGTATTCTTGACCCACGACGTGCTTGTTCAAGTATTCAAATATCTGAAAACATTGTTAATCAATTTTAAAAAAAATTTTTTTTGGCGGTCATTTGACGAAATATCAAAGTCATCGGTGCTGCTTGGCGATCCGTAAAATTTGAACCGTAGAATGAATAAATAAATAATAATAAATTCGCCAAGGTAGCTTTAACACTTGGCTATGATTCAATAAGCTATTCCTAGACTCTGCGTTACACAGACTCTATGTACTTTGTGTACCGATGAACAAAATAAATCTTTCGAAATAACGCTTTTCATGCCAGCACTGTTTATAATGCGGAGGAACTGTGGACTGCGAATAAGAAAAATCCTGTCAATCGATAACAATTAGAAACAATATTATTAATTTTGAGCATCGATCGGACGCACCTTCTTAGGCGGAGGTGGTGGCTTCCTGTAAAATCCTTGTTTCGGTTCCTCCGGCCTCAACGCCTCCTTCAAGCTCCTCTTTGAATCGATTTCGGAGAGAACGACGAAGAAGTGGTGGCACTTTTCGCACTTAACGAACCTCGTGGAGGCTGAAAAAAGGGTAATTAACGATGGACGAGGTATTTGAATCTGATTTAATACTCACAGACGAATGTTTCCACGTGAGTGCAAGGATCTCCGCATTTTGGACAAGTCAAAGTGTTCTTTTTTCCTCCGCCTCCGCTCGCGGTAGTGCCTCCGGGCGGTCCTCCGTTTCCAGCGTCTTTGTTGATAGGCGGAGGATTATTATCGCCGGTCGATTTACCGAGTGAACCGGAAGTGGCGATAGACCTCGAGGCGACGACTCTGACAATTTTGTGTACTGAGAAAAGTATTAACTAAAAATCAACGTCGTACAGATCGATGGAAAATGATAATCCAACGATGTTCAAATGTTTCGGTTCTTAGAAAAAATTGCTGATTAAAATTGCGAACGTTAACGAAATCCTCCCGCTCACCATGATTGGTAACATTGTTTGACGAGGCTAGGCGACCAGCACTGACCAAACAACATCGGACGCAGCTCATCCTCGCTATTTACCTCCCGTTAAGGTCAAGACGTACGATTTATCTGTTACGAGGTGGATTCAGCCGCTGTAAAAAAAACAAAATACACATATATCTCGAAATATTTGCATATAAAAGCAGTAAAAATAAAATATTGCTGACGTATTGACGGATATTGAGTTCGTAGAGTTGTTAGAAAAGAAAAAAAAACAAGGAAAAAAGTAATACGTAACGATACAAAAGGGTCGTTCGGTATCGTTGATAGCGGATTGATAAATTGACAGGAGTTAAGTTAAAGAGAGACGGAGATGAGATAACTGATAACTGAGTGCATAAGTTGAGAAAAACATTGTAGCATCGATAAAATATAGACGACAAAAAAAAAACGGAGTCAAGGTCAAGTTATGGCCAGGTGGCAGGAATTTGATGTGTATTGTTAATCAATTGAGTTTAGTTATTCCATTAAGAAATAAATGTACGTTTTTATTATCAGTTTTTCAAGTCTCTGTCATCAAACAAACACCACGTCACAGGTTATTTACGGGCTCGTGTTATCTCGTCAGTGTTGGACCGATTTAGCGAACTAGAAATATTATTATACGATATTCACAGCACCTCTTGTGTCGAAACGTAGATGCGCGTACTCGACGGGTTGAAAACACGCGATACAATAAGATGTGGAAATATCGGTCGTTCTCGTCGCCTCCGAGTCAACCCCCTGCCCTGATGGTATCCTGCCGAACACTAAAAACCTAAAATACGTGACACGGGGAACAACAGCGGCGCGACATCTCGCGACGTCTGTAATGAACCCCATTTCGACGAGGATGGCAACACTGATTTCGATATATCGATACTCTAGACGATCATCGAGGAGACGTTGAACAACTTTTGAATATTAAGGATGTATTGGCGGAAACTTTTCGAAAACGGAAATGTCAAAATAGTGACAAAATTCTTTAAAAATTCGTGTGTATTCAGAAAAATTAGGGGATTCATTTGAAATGAAAAAAAATAACGTTACCAAAAAATTTGTTGAACAATGTTTTGTTTAAGCAATTTATTGATAACTTTCGGGCAATATTATTATTCGAAGTTAATACTTTGATCGTCTTGATTGTGGTTGATTTTTTCCCGATTTTTAACTTATCCCGAAGTGTACCTTATATTGTCGACGAGAATCACCTTTGGTTGAGATTTTACGGCCAATACATCCTTAATATAATTTTAGTATCGTTATTAGATTTACTGTTAGACTAGGAGACATTTAAAATTATAATCTACTGTATACAAAAGTTTAGTTTATAGTATATTTTTAGTTTATATAGATCGAAATGTAAAAACCTTCTATCGAGGGGTGAATCAATAGCAAAAATGTTGAAACCATATATTACCCACATTTCCGGCCCTTCGTAAACCATATTTCGATTATGATTCACCCCTCGCCTTTTATCCTGAATAAATTATAATTATTATCATCATTATTAATTATTATTTACTCAATTATGCGATGTATTGTCGATTCAAAGTTTTTTTCAACGTTCGAAACTGTATTTTTTTCGCGCCATGCCGTGACGTCACTATTCGTTACAATATTACGCTCTGTGAAAACCGCCACACACAGCGATATATCGATACATCGATCATGTATATCGCTCTTCGTCGCTATAAGCGGCTATGTTCACGTCTAACAAATTTCACGTGTATCTAAGCGAACTGGTTGTATGTAAAGTGTCAAATTGTTATTTTTCGATTATTAAATCGTGTTTTCACTCCTAGAAGCTGTATAAAATCTGTGAAAAAATGTCTAAAATCGAAATAAACAACGAGGTACGTAAACCACCCGATTAATATAACAGATTTTGATGAAATTTCAATGTTTTAGGTTAAATTTTTAGAGGTTAAGTTTTGTTATTCATCAAATAACAACGAAATTTATGATAAACTTCGATCAAATATATCAGAAACAGACTTTTAGGTAATTCACAGCAACAAAAATTCCTCAATTTTACCTTCAAATGCCACGAAAACAATATTTTTCGTCAATTTTGAGGTTATAAACCTCTTTTCTCTGTATCTGAACAGAATCTATTATTTTTCAGATCGTCTTGATGAGACACAGCGTGAGACGCGCGCGTGTTCAGGTATTGAGGAAACTGGTGAGACAGTCAAAGATGTTGCGTGTGAAAAAGGGGGACGACAAACAGCGCGAGAAGTATAAAAGGAAGGCGGACAAGCTGGGGGAGGAGTTGACGGCGATGAAGAAAATCCCCGACGACGAAGTGACCAGATATTCGATAACGAACGAGAGAAGACCCGAGGATGTTCTAAACGATTCAAAGTCCGAGCCCGAGACCTGCGTTCTGGCGAGACTGGCTAGTAATAAAATAATAAAAAACAGAGTCCAAGAGTTCAAACTAAAGTTTCCCAACTTCGCGGACCACTTGGGACCGGGAAGAAAAAAATTGTACAAACTGAAGAGAAAGGCGGGTAAATTGGCGGGTAAAGAGGCGAAATCGAACCCAGAAAAAGAAGCCGAGGAAAGTTTGGGCGAAGAAAATGAAGAGCCTGAAGCTTCCGAGGAGTTGAAAACTGAGGACGGATCCCCGGAGATCAAACGGGTTAAAACATCGGCCAAAACTTTACCGCGGAAGGCAAAAATTGCTGATAAATTAGCGGGAGTAACTCCAACGAGCAAAGAAGCTGCGGTGAAGAGTCTCACGAGTTTCTTGGAGGAGAAGGGCGACGGAGACTCTGAGGACATCGCCGAGGGTGACGAGGGGAGTAAAATCGTGTTGGAAAAGGAGGTGGATTCGTTCTTCATGACCTCGGACGGCGCGGGGGAATATTTGAGCGTAGTTGTGCCGAAGTCAAAGGCGAGGGAGGAGGAAGAAGAGGCGGAGAAAGTCCCGAGCGATGGGAACGATTGGAAGAGTTCCGCCAGGTCGAGGAACGATAGATTCTTCGACAAGGTCGATTCTAGGGAGGATAAGTTCAGGCGGAGGGACGAGGGATCTGGGAGAGGGGATAAATTCAGGGAGCGGAATCGAGCTCAGTCTTTTGGAAAACGAAATGGGGATTCTAGGAATACGGAGAAGACCGAGCAGAAGGAGATGCATCCTTCCTGGGCGGCTAAAAAGAAGGAGCAGGATATATTAAAGCTCGGTTTTCAAGGGAAGAAAATCGTCTTTGACGATGTTTAAGATTTTAGAATTTATAATTTTTGTGTATAAATGTTGAATAAATAAAATTCTTTATAATTTTACTGAGTTTTTTTTTTTTATTGTGTTCACTTGATGATAAGAATTGAGAGAATTTATTCAATATTGAAAAAAATTTTCAATATTCTCTCGGAAAACGAGGAAAAATTGAATAAAAATTGTATTTACCTGAAAACTGATGTAACTCCGACCTGCAGCATTTGTGTTTGCGGTGAAATAGATGGATCATACTTAGTAGCTAAAAGAATCAGTTTCTACACATCATGATTTAAAAACGTAAAAATCTCGAGTCACCATATTTTTGAAATATGAATAATTCAACTCTGAAGAGTTTATCGTTTATGAAAATATAATTTATATTCAAATTTCAATATCGTATCGATGTAACATGTGTCAATAACTCGGAACAATTGATAGTCAAATTAATACTTTAATTTCGATGCAAAAAAATCGAATAAAAAATAGATCATAATTTTAATTGTGAATTTGAATGTCGCAATTTTCATCTCTGTGATGCGAATAATAATTTGTCCACTCTGATTTTGTTTACCTTTGATATTTACTCACGGATTTTCCGGGTATTGATATTCTCGGGGCGTACAGAGACCCGAATCATTTGAAGCCAGAGGCAAAATACGCTTTTCAATAACCAGAGAATATTAAAATATTTTCATCAATGTACTGTAATGGAATTCGAATACGCTTAAAAATAAATTCGTTGTTTTATTTTTATATATGAATATTCTACACAGAAAATTCGTTGTTCTTTTATTCGATCTGATTTCTTATTTTCTCTCTCTCTTTCTTTTTTTTTTTT